>JXCR01118358.1:165300-222207 GCA_002079205.1 Phalaenopsis hybrid cultivar | reverse complement strand
ATATATATATATATATATATATATATATATATATATATATATATATATATGAATATATATATATATAATCCTAAAGGAAGACTAGAAATCTAATTGGGATCATTTTAGACCCATATCTCTCACCACTGTGCTGTCTAAACTTCTTAGCAAGCTTTTGGTTTTTAGATTAAACTTATTTGTTGAGGGAACTTTCCTCCTTTCACTGGTGATATGTATAATCTCCAATTGATTGAACATTGAAGAGGCTAATTATGGTGGTTGCGACTGTCCTTGAGCTATGGCCATGTCGTTCATAGCTTGAAAGTTGACCATTTGCTTAAATTCCTTCTATTGTTGACCATTTGTTTAAATTCCTTTAGAGTGATGACTTCAATCACGACGAATGGGGCTTTCCCCAGAATAACCTCAAATTCTTTAAATCTTGCTCCAAACTTGATGGTGGGAGCAACATTGCCAGCACAGGTCTAGTCGGCAGGTTGCAGGAAAAATTGAGCACTGGAAACACCATTGTAGCAGCTTCAAGAAAGAAAGCTTCGAGGTTAGCTATTTGGCCAATATCTTGTATCCTTAGTGCGAGCACTAAAAATTAACAAAGGTCGATCTGTAGACTGGGTAAGTCTTTTTTATAATTTATAGAAATTTTTAAATATAGAAAAAATAGTTTGAAAGTTGAAATATTTAATTAATATAAAGAAAATTAAAGAGCAAGCGCAGCACGACACAATCCAGTTTAATTTACGAAAGAGAAAATCAAACTTAAAAGGGAAAGAGTTAAGTTCAGGGCCCAATGCGAGATCAAATTTGCAATGCAAAATGTCTAGGTGGAACTAGTCAACTAACACACCTATTGAGGGTCTGACCCCATACAAAGTTTAAAAAGTCCATAATGTCCTCCTAAACCTCTCTATTCAAAGGTGATTGAATAGACAGTCCTAAAGTTCAAAGAGTTGATCGTACTTTCTCAAGAGTGAAATGGATAAAGAATGCCAACCGAAGAAGGCTAATTTGGTCTAAGAGAGACGTGGACACATTACCGATATATAAAGATAGTATTTCCTTATTTAAATGGAGAGAAAAGCTTCATCCCTAGAGGAGATGCCAGAAGCTGTCAGAACTATTTTGGTTGTGGAGTTGTCCGTTGGAAGCTTGCCGGTCGCTGGATTCAAAATCTCGTCACACGCTTCAAAAGGATATTTAATTCATATATATATATATATATATAGTTTTGAAAAATATGTTATCAAACTGATCCCATATCATTTATAGTTCAATTTTAAGAGCACTATACCTCAAACTTTGTATCTATCGTGAAAGTTAAACACAAGACTTAAGGGTGAGGCTCGATCAAATAAATTAAAAAAATATATGACACCCATTTGGTCAACGAAAACCATTTTATTTATAAGCAGACAAGTTCTCCTATTTAATAAAAAGAATTAAATAAAATTTATGTTAAGCTGGGTTCGGAAAAGCTTCCTATAAGGTCAAGCCCCTATAATTAATTACATTTTAAATGATCAAAGTCACTCAAGAAAACTCTCAATAAAATTGAGGTCAAATCATGGTTTGGGGCAAGGTTCACCCCTCAAGGCTGGTTTGAGTGCTGAGGAGAATTAGTTGGCTCAGTGTAATCGTCATGGTGAGGTCTCTATCCAAATTTATATGACTAAACATGGGTTAGAGTGATTCATGAGAGGGGCTAAAAAAATCTTAGAGATATTTGAAAGTGTTTTAGCCTCTTTCCAATAATAGCTTGATGATGTGGCATGGCTCTCATGGCTTGCCTATGACATGGAAGTGGCTCCAAGGCCTGTCCTTGGCTTGCTCAACTTTCATGATAAGGGATTTTTAAATTTTTGAAATATTTTGGTAGATTTTGGCATGATGCTTCATTTGGAAAGATTTCATTTTGGATTTATGACTTTAGGAATGATTTTAGTTAAATGGATGATGGAAAGAAACAATTATCATGTGGGCTTTGGACTTGGGCTTTTGAATTTAAGTGTAGTGGGCTTGGGATTTTGAAATTGAAATTGAATTTGGGCTAAAATTTGAGCTAATTGAAGGTTGATGTTTGTTTAGGAATATTTCATGAGGGATTTGGCAAAGTTTCAAGTGAATTGAATTGAATCGGTGGGCTAATTTGTAGGATTTAGGCATTTGGTCAAAATTGGGCCTTTTTGATTTGAATGAAATTGGGCTTGCAATTGGATAAAATTGGGCTTGAATTTTGTTTAGAATAGAATTGATAATGCTGAATTTTGGTTTAGAATTGAAATTGGGCAAGATTGAGGTTAATTGGGCCAAAGTTGGGGTTAATTTGTGGACATTTGGGTCTTTAAGGGCAAATTGAGGCTTTTGGTCAAATTGAAGAAAATTTGTCAAATTTGGTCAAATTGATAATCAAAAATTAAAATTTGGAATATTTGGGATTATTTTGAAATTTTTGGGAATATTTGGAATTTTTGGAATTCTTCGGTCATGAAGGGCATTTTGGTAATTTTGATAATTTTTGGGGGTATTATGGAAATTTTGTAAATTTTGATCAATTTAACTAGTGGTGAGGGGTTTAAGATGACTTTTGGATAAATTTGGGTATTTTGAGTAAATTTGGAATTTTGGGCAAAAATTAGTGTTGCAAGGGTTTTTTTGGTAATTTGGTGATTTTGGGCCAAAATGAGCCAACAGGATATGAAGCCATACCAAACCAATAGGAGCCATGTGAAGACTCATTTTGAATGCTCAATATGTTTGTTCCAACCCTCTTAGCCAATGACTAGGGGTATAGGGTCATCCATATGAGCTCTCCAAAAGGAGTCAAGAGACCAACCTAAGGGGTCTTAGGTTTCAGCGTAAGTGAAAAAGTGTAATGTATACAAGTTAGCCGCACCAAAACCAGACCACTCAAGGCTAGTCTTAAGCTCTGACTATTTTATGGGGCACTCCACTTGAGCTCCTCCACACTGACCCCACCTACTCAGTGCTAGATGTTAGGACTAATATATGGAACTTCAAGTTAAGCAAAGAAGGGTTTAAAATTTCTATTTGTGAGAGTCCCTTTTATAGTCCTCTAGGAATATTCAACAGGAAAGTCCTATGGCTAGACCTTAAGATACTAAAGAGGAAAAACTAGACCTCAACCAAAAATGAGGTCAACAAATGGACCCCCAATAAGTGTGTTGTGCTGGGCAAGCACACCGTGCGTATTAGTGTTGATCGAAAAGAACAATATAACCAACACAAATTTGTAAGTCAACAGACCTAGAATGAATAGTAGACATGAAAATGAATTGTTTCCACTGGGGAGTAACAAAGACTCTCGCTGAAAAAGAAAAGGATATTTTAGGGTTGATCGTCGGGCAAATTTACGGTCCTATTGAGGTATGAATATGTCAAAAGGGTTTTGGGTTTCAATTTGAAATTGTAGGATGGTGGAATTATGCACGAGAGAACCGAATTAAGTGGAAAACACACGCACAGAGATGGGAATAGGATGTCTCTGCCTACCTTGAAGAGTATATATGTGTGGGAATAGGACATCTAAGCCTACCTCAAAGGAGTAAATATGGTAATAGGTAGTCTGGGCCTACCCCAAAAAATGTATATGGGAATAGGACGTCTCAGCCCACCCCAAAGAGTATATAAGGGACTAGGACATTTGGGCCTACCCCAAAGAATATATATGGGAATAGGACGTCTGGTCCTTCCCCGAAGAGAATATATGGGAACAGGAAGTCTGGGCCTACCTCGAAAAGTGTATATAGGAATAGGACGTCCAGGCCTACCCCAAACAATATATATAAGAATAGGAAGTCTGGGCTCACCCTGAAATTTGTATATGGGAATAGGGCATCCAAGCCTTACCCAAGACGTCTGTGCTTACCTTGAAAAGAATATATGGGAACAGGATGTCTGGGCTTACCTAAAAAGTGTACATGGGAATAGGATGTCCGGGCCTACCCTAAAGAGAATATATGGGAATAGGATGTCTGGGCCTACCCTGAAGAGTATATATGGGAATGAAACGTTTGGGCATATCTTGATAAATGTAGATGGGAATAGGACGTCTGGGCCTATCCCAAAAAGTGTACATAAGAATAGGACTTCTGGGCCTACCTTAAAGAGTGTATGTGGGAATATAACGTCTATGTCTATCCCAAAAAGTACATATGGGAATGGAGCATCTATGTCAACTGACCCAAGGAAGATATGCTGAGATTTTCATACCTATTCTATACTATTTTTGATGATATTGTACTTCAAAGAAAGGTATTATTGATATTTTATTGCAGGAATGACGAATTAGGGTCATTGGAGCAAATTATGCAAAAATGAGCGAATTTGGAGAAAAAAAAACCAAAATGTGGAAATTTGAACTAGGCCGCCGATGGCTCCCTTGACTCTGCCGACAGCGACATTATCTCGAGGGTACAGGACAAAATTCTTCAAAAGGCCATCGACGGTGCCCTCGAGGCCATCGACGGCGAGCTTGGCGGTTATGCCTACTCCTTCTTGCGATAAGGACAAATTTTGAAGGGATGCTTAGGCAACTCTTGGGAAAGCTCATCCACAACTTAAAAAGACTATTTTGGCCAAAAATTGGAGAGCCTGGAGATGGGGGGAAAGAATCTAGAGCTTGGAGAAGGTTAGATAGGTTCCAATATTGTGAGGAATTCATCGAGAGATTGTAAGAGTGGAGGGAAAGTGAGAGATTTCTTTCTCCTTGCTATTTTGAAGAGGAATTCTGTGTGTCGTAAAGAAAGGAAGAGATTCCGAGGAACTTCGAGGAGTATTCTTGGGGAGAAATTGAGATAAGTTATTTACTTGTTATAGTTTGTACAACTTTGAATTTATATATGAATTTCGAGTTTTATTGTGTTTTCCCCATGAGATCTAAGTAGTTTTCTCTATCTTTCTCCTTGTCTTGAGATTTGTGAAATGGTGATCTGAATTGCTGAAGCTATGAAAATGTTTAAGAAATTGTGATGATCTTTTCACTTAGATCTTAATTTACTTTCAATTTGGCCTATTGATTTGTTAAAATATGTTGAGTTTTAAAACTAAAGTGAAGATTACATCCAAGATTCAGGGTGGTCAAAGCCCTCGGAAGTTAGGTGCAAATAAATAGGAAAATAGTATTATCGGGCATAGAATTGGAGATTTTAGAGTACAGACTAAAGTCCCCAATTCTGTCCTATCATTTGTGTGTTCAAGTGTAGATGTTAGCCCTCAGGTGAGGGGAATGTGGGAGCTCCAAACTGAGAGCCGGTATCCTCCCAGCCTAGCCACATATTCAGTAAACAAGCGTAGAATTAGTAAATATTCTTTTTGCATGGACCAAAGGGTAAAGAATAGGTATGCTCCTATTTGACATAATATAAATTGAACTAATTCACCTTATTCATTTCACTATACTTGACAAGGAGAAGGATGTTTTCTTATATATTGAATATCACAATTAAACCCTACTTTATATCATTAGTTATTTATTAGTTAGTAAACCCTACTTTATATCATTAGTTATTTATTAGTTATTAAAATTATCCTAAACCCTCTATAATTTCTTGACAAGGAGAAGGATGCTTTCTTATATATTGAATATCACAATTAAACCCTCATTAATATCATTAGTTATTTAATAGTTATTAAAATTATATATTTATTTCAATTTCCGATTAGTGATAGATAAGCAAATTGAACTTTGTTGTTGTGATTAAAGTATTGCTTTTCTAAAATATTAGTCCATAGTTCTAAACCATTTCCTGTGGGATCGATATCTAGAACTCCATTAGAGCCCTATATTACTTGAGCGATACGTATACTTGCATTGATAAGTGTGAGCTTACAATTATTGAATATTTATTACGTCCATATTTATTTTATATTTTAAGCATATAAAAAGTCACCGATCAAGTTTTTGGCGCCGTTGTCGGGGAGTGATTTAATGAGTGAGTCAAATCACGAGTGAGTCAAATCACGATTAGAGTAACGGACAAATTAGGATTATTAGAAAATTTTTACTTGAATTGTAACTTATTTTTATGATTAGTCAATTATATTACTGAGTACTGATTTCATATTGTATGCATGNTGAACAAATGTATGAAAAGATTTTTAAAGTTTTATACTATGCTAGTAAAACTCTTAATGATGCACAAATTAAACATACTGTTACTGAAAAAGAGGTACTAGCAATTGTGTATGCTTTAGATAAATTTAGATCTTACTTAATTGGAGCTAAAATTGTTGTGCATAGTGATCACTCTATTAAATATCTAATGCAAAAGAAGGATGCCAAACCAAGGTTAATTAGATGGATACTTTTGATGAATTTAGATCGTATTTAATTGGAGCTAAATGTATTGTGCATACTGATCACTCTGCTATTAAATATCTTTAGATCTTATTTAATTGGAGCTAAATGTGTTGTGCATAATGATCACTCTGTTATTAAATATTTGATGCGAAGGATGTTGTTGTGCCCACTGATCACTCTGCTATTAAATATCTAATGCAAAAGAAGGATGTCAAACCAATGTGTGCATAATGATCACTCTGCTATTAAATATCTGATGCAAAAGAAGGATGCTAAACCAAGGTTGGCATACTGATCAATCTGCTATTAAATATCTAATGCAAAAGAAGGATGCTAAACCAAGGTTGATAATGGATACTTTTGATGCAAGAATTTGATCTTATGGTTATTGATAGAAAGGGAACTGATAATCTAATTGTTGATCATTTGTCAAGATTCAAAAATCAAGAATTATCCGACACTCACAATGAAATTACAGATAGTTTCCCTGATGAGCAATTTTATAATATTAATGAGTGGCAAATACCATGGTATGCTCATATTGTCAACAATTTGTAAGTGATATTTTGCCACCTATACTGACATTGCAACAACAAAGGAAATTCATTCATGATACGAAATCATATTTTTTGGATGAGCTTTATTTATATAAATAATGTAAGGATCTTATTATGAGGAGATTTGTACCTTATGAAGAAACTGAGCTGATCATTCAGAAATATCATGATTCTAAATTTGGAGGACATTTTTGGATTGATTAAACTGCTTATAAAATTTTGCAAGCTGGATTTTATTGGCCTACTACCTTTGGAGATGTTTATAGATACATAAAAACTTGTGATCTATGTCAACGAGTAGGTAATATATCTAGATAAAATGAAATGCCTCTGAATTTCATGTTAGAAGTTGAGATCATTGACCTTTGGGGATTTGATTTTATAGGACCATTTATTCCTTCATTTGGAAACTTATATATATTAATTGCAGTGTACTTACGTTTCTAAGTGGATTGAAGCACAAGCTTTACCTCGTTGTGATGCTAAAAGTGTTTCAAGAAGTGGATTGAAGCACAAGCTTTACCTCATGACGCTAAAAGTGTTTCAAGATTTTTAATAAAAAATATTTTCACTAGATACGGAATGCCTAGAATGATTATCAATGATGGAGGATCCTATTTTAGAAATCAATATATTCAGAGATTTGCAGAAAAATTTAATATTTTTCATAGAATCTCTACTGCCTATCATCCTCAAACCAGTGAGTTAGTTGAAGTTTCTAATAGAGAGATTAAGCAGATATTTGAAAAGACTGTAAACCTTAGTAGAATAGATTGGTCCACTAGATTAGATACTGCATTATGGGCTTACAAGACTGCTTATAAAACTCTTATTAGAATGACTCCTTACAGACTGATTTTTTGAAATACTTGTCACTTACCAGTAGAATTGGAGCATAAAGCATATTGGGAGATTAAAGAATTCAATTATAATTTGAAATATGCTGGTAAGAAGAGATTATTACAATTAAATGAATTTGAAGAGTTAAGAAATGTGTCTTATGTGAACGGCAGAATTTATAAGGAAAAACTAAAGTTATGACATGATTGGAAGATTAACTAAAAGAACTTTGAACCAAGACAAGAAGTTTTGCTTTACAACACTAGGCTGAAGTTATTTCCTGGAAAATTGAAGTCTCGTTGGTTAGGACCCTTTACTGTGACTCAAGTTTATACTTATGGAGCTGTTGAAATTGAAGATCAGAAGACAAAAAATAGATTTAAAGTAAATGGACAAAGATTAAAACCATGTTATGAGGGTAAAAGACAAAGTTTTAAAGAGGTTTTAATGATCAGTCAACCTGAATGACATCTGAATAGGTCGGGCTGACGGTGTTAAACCAAGCGCTTTATAGGAGGCAACCCATATTTATCTTTACTTTTATCGTAGTTATAGTAGTTTTTATTTTGAAATTATTGTTAGTCTATGGTAGTATTAAGCTCTACTACTCTTATTTACCCTTGAAATATCTTAAAAATTGGATCCATAAAGAAAAATTGGAACGTATTCGGACCAGGGCGAAACTGTGCAAATTTTGCCTTGGGCGCCGACGGCAGGTTTTTCCCGAGAGTCCAGATAAAGTTAATACGGAGGCTCCCCGATGGTGCCACCGACCTCTTCGACAACGAGACCGGCGAATTAGCGGTTACGTGGGTCCAAATGGCGATAAAAACTCTACCAATTTCATTCCTTTGACATCCAATTCCCTACAAAAATGAAGTACAACTCTACCAATTTCATTCCTATGGCATCCAATTCCCATGATAATCCCAGAATGCGAGTTTTCAATCAGCCAAAGTTTATTAGTGAGGAAGCGCAGCGAATCTTCAACAAGTTGCTGATGAAGAAAAGATTAATCAAAGAACGATGATTTGTAAATCAAGGACTTAATAATCCCACAAAAAATATTGTAGAAATGATAGTGCGGAAAAGATGGGAAGTGCTGTGCTACACTACCGCCACCGTGGTGGTTCCAGTGGTGAAAGAATTCTATGTAAATTTACACGGAATCAACCAGAGAGTTGTTTATGTGCGAGGAAGATGAATCACTTTTACTCCTGCACGGATCAACGAATTATATATGATAGAGAATGTTCATGTCTATCACTATTCCAATTTCGTCCCAAAGAGAAACCAGATGAATGAGATTTACAAATATTTAACGGACAAAACTGACGACTGGGAAACAAGATAAAACAGGTATGTTAGTTTTTGTGCAACACTCCTGAATCTTGTTTCAAAACATTGGCACTTTTTCATTTCTGCAAAACTGTTACTGATAATGAAGATCGGTAAAGTTTCTAAGGAAAGTGTCATTTTGAATTACTGTAGTTGCCAATCAAAATTGGATCTTAATTGTGAAGTCAGTTTTGGGTCTGATCGTTCATGGATCCACTTATGGGCTTGACCACCCCTCCGTTTCTAAAGAAAGTGTCATTTTGAATTACTGCATCTAAAGGGGACTGTCGATCGACATTGGATCTATAATTGTGAAGTCAGTTTTGGGTTTTGATCATCAATGGATCAACTTATGGGCTTGGACACCCCTCCACAATTTTCTCACTTTGCAGTCAGTTCCAAGTATCTTATGAAAATTGGGAAAATGTACTGCTACCTTGGAAGCCTTTGGATCCAACTGAGAGATTCCTAGCTTTTTAAGATGAAAATGACATGGCAATTATATTAGATCAAGCATTTCAGAATTCACTGCCAGTTCAACCCTTAGTCCCTCACAAGTCTTTGGCGATCCTACGTTGAATCAAGAAATTGGAAAAGGAGGTACAAAATGTCATGAATGCGATTAATAATATCTCCAATTTCTTCTATCATCTAGACTGGAGGATGAAGGAACATTTCGAAGGAGGTACAAAATGTCATGAATGTGATTAATAATATCTCTGATTTCTTCGATCATCTAGAATGGAGGATGAAGGAACATTTTGAGCACTCTGGACATTTAGAAGATAGTTTGATACGACTGGTGAGGAGGATGAAATTAATAGAAGAGGATTCTACTGAAGAATTTCCATTCCAACCCTTCTACAACCTCTTTGTTCATGTGTAATCAATGGGTGATCTCAGAGAAGAACCAAGTACCGAGTTTGAGGATTAGTAGATTTATATTACTACCTATTTATTTATCTATGTATTTTGATTTGATCTTTGTATTTTCTTTGCTTTAGAATTATGCTTTTAGATCTCTGTATAGTTCAGACTAACCATAGGATGTTTTGTTTTTAGCCTTTTGAGTGATGTGGCTTGGATTACAATGCTAAATTAATGTATTGAGGTTGAGAAAATACCAAAATTAGGTGTGTTATGTAACGTACATTGTACACCTTGGAATTTATATATATATGTGATGTTTTGTGTTGTGAAAGTTTATATGTGCTAAGTACATCATTTAGTCACTTAAAATTATGTATATAATGATTATAAAGATGTCGTTAAAGCTTGAAATTGATCAAAATCACAAAAATTGAGAATTTGAACAAAATCAATAGAGCCCGCCGACGGCGCGCTCGACACTGCCGACGGCGGATTTTTCTCAAAACTAAAGTTTAAAATTCCAATAGAGCCCGTCAATAGTGACATCAACCCCGCCGATGGCGAACTCACAAGAAACACCTTTAACCATAATTTTTAACTAGTCAACCGCACTATTCATCAACCCATTCCTTATAAAACACCATTTTTGACCTAGGCATTGAGAGATCTTGGACTGGGAGGCCATTTCAAGGCTTTTTGACACCGAATTTTACCATCTTTAGGTAAGAGCTTCACTCCAAGCTAAAAATATTTGGTTTTCACCATGGATTTCTTCCACATTGAGGAGATCCAAAAAATTTGAGAATGTGAAGGAAATTTGGGAAGAAACTCATGGATCTTAATGTTGAACTATTTGAATTACCATTGGAAGCCATGATTTGCATATTTGAAGTTATTTTTGGAATTTTTCTATAATTTGATTAGATTAAAATGGTTCCACATCAAAAGAGAAGAATTGAGTTCGACGAGTCTCGCTTTGTCAATGCGATGACACAAAAAAAATTTACTTCAAATATTTAAAGAAAAGAAGTGCATACAAGATCGAGTTTTTGAAAGTCCGGGAGGAGAAATCGAATGAGTTATTGCCAAATAGAGGTGGGAAAACTTTTGTTTCACCCCCAATAAAGCTGATGCTAATATTTTGAAGGAGTTCTACACCAATGTGATCTATTCTGAGGATGGAATCGTTCAAGTGCGTGGATTTCCTGTTGAATTTATTGCCGCCCGCATCAACACTTTTTATGAAGTCCCAGACTCTTATAGCTATCAATATGAATCCTTTAGTACAGGAAGGCCCCCTTAATGATGTGATCAACTTTCTCACTGATGGGAAAGGAACATGGAAGATAAAACAGCGAGAACAGGCCCCCTCAATAATGTGATCAACTTTCTCACTGATGGGAAAGGAACATGGAAGATAAAGCAAACACCTTTTACGAAGTCCCAGACTCTTATAGCTGTCATTATGAATCCTTTAGTACGATGGAATCCCTCAATGATGTGATCAACTTTCTCACTGATGGGAAAGGAACATGGAAGATAAAGCAACGAGAACGGGTAAATGTGATCAACTTTCCTACCACTACAAATCCTTTAGTACGATGGAAGGCCCCCTCAATGATGTGATCAACTTTTTCATCTGATGAGAAAAGAACATGGAAGATAAAGCAGCGAGAATGGGTAAATTTTTCTGCTTCCATGTTGAATGCCACCTCTAAAGTGTGGCACTATTTCATTTTCTCTACTCCGTTACCAACCTATCACCATAGTGAGGTAACTAGAGATAAAGCTATTCTAAATTTTTGTATTCATAATAGTATAACTACAAAAGTGGGGAGAATAATTCTTAAGAATATATTGACTACTACGAAGAGTGAAACTAGTGGAGGTCTAAGACATCCTGGACTTATTTACGCAATTTGTAAACTTTTTGGAGTAGAATTTGGAGATGAAGAATGGGTTTATCTTATGAAACCCATTAGTAAGGCTAATTTAAAGACTTATAAATCCCATGAGAAATGGAGAACTGCGAGTAGAAGTCAAGAACCTTCTACTAGTAGAGATGTCCTCTCTACAAGTTATTACCTTCTACCTTCTAGTTCCCCTACCCTCTCTAATTTGATGAATGAGTTAACCTTGCAGCAGAAAAGCACAGACTTGATGAATGAAAGGATTTGAGGTTTAGAATGTCGGCACGATTACGATAGTGAGTACCTTCAGATGCATTCAAATTTTGAGGTAGCTTATTATGAAGCTTAGGCCCGACACTACAGAGATGATCCTGATGTTACATTTCCTAAGTGCCCCCGATATACTCAGTATCCGCCCAATCCACCTGCTGATCAAGGCGATGAAGATATAGCTTGGGATTTTAATATTGAATGAAATTGGTGTACTTATGTTTGTACTTTTATTTTTGTAATCTTTTGTAATAGAAATGGATGTTTATGTGTATTTAAACTTTCATTTTTTATATTATGTTATACTTGGATGAATTTTATTTTTTGTTATAAGGTTAGTGGTATGGTTAAATGTGCTTGTGTAGTTTAATAGATGTTGAGTAGTATTGTGGATTATGATATAATGTGATTTTTATTTTCACATTTTAATTTTAATTTTTTATTATTGTGGTTGTGTTAGGAAATATTGTGCTTATTTAATGTTTTAGTTTTATACTTATTTCAAAATTTCATTACCCATAAATTCCTCTAATAATTTATATGTGTAGAAAGCTCCTAATATATAAACCCGGTGAAGTAAAAATTTGAGAAGGCCAGCAGAAATTTCAGAGTGACGACAATGCATAAAACCTAATGTTACAGACCAGGTGAAGTAGAAATTTTGAGAAGGACTGCAAAAATTTCAGAATAATGAAAATGCCTAAAATAAGGTGAAGTAGAAATTTTGAGAAGGCCTGCAAAAATTTCATAATAATGAAAATGCCTAAAATACCAGGTATGATTTATATTTATAGTTTTTCTTTCCACCTGTATTATTTCATATTTAAAAATTTAATTTTTGGGGGAGAGAAGAAAAAGATTAACTATTAGATGTCCTCTATTTAATTTTCAAAAATTATTTATATGATTTTATGTAGTGAATTTAATTCAAGTAACTATATTTTTGTAGCTATTTAAATATTATGAAAGAAATATTTTTGTAATGAAAATTAATTTTGCAACTTAAGATATTTAGGAGAATAAAATTATAGTTACTATTTTAAAGTTAAAGGAAACTATATTTTGAAGTATTAAGAATTTGAAAATTCATTTGAGAAGAAAAGATTGGGGCTCAATGATGTAAAAACTATGAAATAATTAAAAAGTAAGGGAACGCTTTGAGTTTCAAATTTTGGGAAAGAAAAGTGAAGTTTAAAATTATTAAAGGCTATCTAGATAGAGCAATCCTCACTTCAAAAAGGAAAAAGAAAGGATTGAAAATAATCCGTGAAAAGAAAAGAAAAATATATAGGATTGAAAGCAATCCAAAAGAAAAAGAGAAAAGAAAGAAAAAAAAAAGTATAAAGTAAGGAGAAGCTTGAGGATATGCCTAATCAAAAATTGGCTTCACTGGACCTACCTAAAGGGAAATATTAAATGCATTCCTTAACTTATATTTATTGAATAGGTCTTTTATTAGTAAAGTTCTCATGAAGTTCTTATCTTTTGGATATTCTAAGTGACTTAATATTGCAACATATAGTCATTCTTGAAATAAATAGAAGACTAGAACTCTTAAACTTGATGACTAAATAATCTTGTGGCTACAGAGTTAATTCAATTATTTGATTTTTTTCTAAAAATATCACTATGATATTTATTGAAATAAAACTTATAGTATTTCTGAATTAAAACTTTACTACAGTAGATCATAACTTTTATGTAGTACTAAAATTACTTGAGGACAAGTAATAGTTAAGTTAGGGAGATTTTGACCTAAGGAAAAAATGTTGAGATTTTCATACCTATTTTATACTATTTTTGATGATATTGCATTTTAAAAAAAGGTATTTTGGATTTTTTGTTGCAGGAATGATGAATTAGGGTCATTAGAGCAAAAAGATACAAAAATGAGCGAATTTGGAGCAAAAATGACCAAAATGTAGAAATTTGAACTAGGTCGCCGACGACGGCCTCAACCCCGCCGACGACGAGATTTTCCCGAGGCTACAGGACAAAATTCTTCAAAGGTCTGCCGACGGCGCCCTCGAGGTTGTCGATGGCGAGCTCGGCAATTATGCCTACTCAAGATTTGGATAAGGCAAAATTTTGAAGGGATGCTTAAGCAACTCTTGGGAAAGCTCATCCACAACTTTAAAAGACTATTTTGGCTGAAAAATTGGAGAGTTTAGAGAAGGGGGGCAAAAATCTAGAGCCTGAAAAAGGTTAGAAAGGTTCCCCGTGGTGGTGTCCGCTGAGTTTTTGTTGTTTGTAGAGTGTAGAGATTTTAATTTAGGGTTAGTTGTGAGGAATTCTTTGAGAGATTGTAAGAGTGGAGGGAAAGTGAGAGATTTCTTCCTCCTTTCCGAGGGAAAGAATATAGGGAGTAAAGGAAGTGCTAGGAGAGTTCCTAGAGATTAGAAAAATTCCAATATTAGTGAGGAATTTTCGAGAGATTGTAAGAGTGGAGGGAAAGTGAGAGATTTCTTCCTCCTTGCTACTTCAAAAAGGAATTGCTTCGAGAGATTGTAAGAGTGGAGGGAAAGTGAGAGATTTCTTCCTCCTTGCCGCTTTGAAGAAGAATTTTCGAGAGATTGTAAGAGTGGAGGGAAAGTGAGAGATTTCTTCCTCCTTGCTACTTCAAAGAGAAATAGGAGGTGCTAGAGAGAGTTCATAGAGGTTAGAAAGGTTCCAATATTGTGAGGAACTCTTTAAGTTTGTAAGAGTGGAGGGAAAGTGAGAGATTTCTTCCTCCTTGCCGCTTTGAAGAGGAATTTATTGTAAGAGTGGAGGGAAAGTGAGAGATTTCTTCCTCCTTGCTACTTCAAAGAGGAATTCTATGTGCTGTAAAGAAAGGAAGAGATTCAGAGGAATTTCGAGGAGTGTTCTTGGGGAGAAATTAGAGTTTAAGTTATTTACTTGTTGTAGTTTGTCTGACTTTGATTTTATATATGAATTTCGAGTTTTGTTGTGTTTTACACATGAGATCTGAGTAGTTTTCTATGACTTTTATGAATTTCGAGTTTTGTTGTGTTTTCCCCATGAGTTCTGAGTAGTTTTCTCTGTCTTTCTATTGTCTTGAGATTTGTGAAATGATGATTTGAATTGGTGAAGCCATAAAAATGTTTAAGAAATTGTGATGATCTTTTCACTTTGATTTTAATTTACTTTCAATTGATTTGAATTGGTGAAGCCATGAAAATGTTTAAGAAATTGTGATGATCTTTTAACTTCAATCTTTGAATTGGTGAAGCCATGAAAATGTTTAAGAAATTGTGATGATCTTTTCACTTGGATCTTCATTTACTTTCAATATGGCCAATTAATTTANTGATGATCTTTTCACTTTGATCTTAATTTACTTTCAATCTGGCCAATTGATCTGTTAAAATATGTTGAGTTTGACAAATAAAGTGAAGATTACATCCAAGATTCAGGGAGGTCAATGCCCTTGGAAGTTGGGTGGAAATAAATAGGGAAATAATATTATCATACGTAGATTTGGAGATTTGAGAGTGACAGACTAAAATCCCCAATTTGGTCATATCGTTTAGGCGCTAAAGTGTAGTTGTTAGCCCTCAGGTGAGGGGAACATGGAAGCTCCAAAGTGAGAACCGGTATCCTCTCAACCTAGCCGCAGATTCAATAAACAAGCGTAGGATTAGTCAATGTTCTTTATGCCTTGACCAAAGGGTAAAGAATAGGTATGCTCCTATTTAACACAATATTAATTGAAAAAATTCACTTATCCATTCACTATAATTTCTTGACAAGGAGAAGGATGATTTCTTATATATTGAATATCACAGTCCATTCACTATAATTTCTTGACAAGGAGAAGGATGTTTTCTTATATATTGAATATCACATTAAAAACCTCAATCCATTCAATATAATTTCTTGACAAGGAGAAGGATGCTTTCTTAGATATTGAATATCACAAATTAAACCTCCATTCACTATAATTTCTTGACAAGGAGAATGATGTTTTCTTATATATTGAATATCACATTTGAACTTCACTATAATTTCTTGACAAGGAGAAAGATGCTTTCTTATATATTGAATATCACATTAAAAACCTCATTAGCTATAATTTCTTGACAAGGAGAATGATGTTTTTTCGTATTGAACTCACATTAGATCATTCACTATAATTTCTTGGCAAGGAGAAGGATGTTTTCTTATATATTGAATATCACAATTAAACCCTCATTAGTATCATTAGTTATTAATAGTTATTAAAATTACCTATTTATTTCAATTTCCTATTAGTGACAGATAAGCAAATTAAACTTCGTTGTTGTGATTAAAGTATTGCTTTTCTAAAATCTTAGTCCACAGTTCTAAACCACTCCTTATGGGATCGATATCTAGGACACCATTAGAGCCATTTATTACTTGAGTGCTACGTATACTTGCGTTGATAAGTGTGATTTTACAATTATTGAATATTTATTACGTCCATATTTATCTTACATTTTAAGCATATAAAATGTCACCCGTTATCCACCCCAAATAGAATATATGAGAATAGGATGTCTATGCCTATCTCAAAAGTGCACATGGGAATAGGATGTCTAGGCCTACCATGAAATGTATGCATGGGAATAGAACGTCTGTGCCCACCCCGAAGGGAATATACGAGAATAGGACATTTATGCCTATCTCAAAAAGTGTGCATGGCAATAGGACGTCTGAGGCTACCCCAAAAAGTACACATGGGAATGGAACATATGTGCCCACCCCAAAGGGAATAAACGAGAATAAGACGTCTGTGCCTATCTCAAAAAGTGCACATTG
The DNA here is from genome assembly GCA_002079205.1 of Phalaenopsis hybrid cultivar. NCBI lineage: Eukaryota > Viridiplantae > Streptophyta > Magnoliopsida > Asparagales > Orchidaceae > Phalaenopsis > Phalaenopsis hybrid cultivar. Next base: position 205,324 of record JXCR01118358.1, on the reverse strand, counting down.
GAATAAGTCGTCTGGGCCTACCCAAAAAAGTACACATGGGAATGGAACATCTATGCTCACCCCAAATGGAATATACAAGAATAGGATGTCTATGCCTACCTCAAAAAGTGCACAAGGGAATAAGTCTTTTGGGCCTACCCCAAGAAGTACACGTGGAAATTGAACGTCTATGCCCACCCTGTTGACCTCACTTTTGGTTGAGGTTTAGTTTTTTTCTCTTTAGTAGCCTAAGGTCTAGCCATAGGACTTCCATATTGACTATTCTTAGAAAAGTAGACATCGAACCCTGACCATTAGAAATTCTACACTCTTCTTTACTCAACTTGAAGTTCCACATGTTGGTCCTAACCTCTAGAACTTAATAGGTGGGGTCATTATGTGGGAGCTCAAGGAGAGTCACCCTTAGGACTGCTCGAACTTAGGGTTAACCTTGGATGTTGTTCAAGGGCTAAGGCACTCACTTGAAATCACTTGCAATCACAATCACTCACAATCCTAAACTTAAACTTCTCGGTTTTGGTCCCTTGATACTTTTGGGAGAATCATGTAGGTGGTCCCCTAAACCCACTAGACCTAGGCTAGAGTTTGGCTAAGACCACTACATATAAGACCCAAAATGGGGTTTTTTATTGGTCCATGGCTTATTAATGGTGGTTGGCAATCCAACTCTACCAAAACACTCAACCCAGCCTTTTTGCCCCTAAATTCCCCCAAATTACCTAGATAACTTTGGGACCCCGAATATGGTCAAAATTCCCAAATCTACCCAAAATACCCAACTTGGTTCAAAAATCATTTCAAACACCTTGAAAATACCCAAACTACCTAAAATCCTGAAATTTTGTCAAATTACCAAAATACCCCTCCTTTGCCCAAAATTTCAAAAATTCCAAAAAATCTCAAAATTTCCCAAATCCTCTCAAATATTCTCAATTTCATTTTTATCAACTATCACATGACCCAATTTGACCATCTTTCACCAAAAACACAAATTGCCCTTTAAAGGCGCATATTTCCCCCAAATTACCCCAAATGTCTATAAAATTGGTCTCAATTTTACCCATATTCAATTCTAAACTCAAATTCACTCTTGATATGACCAATATAGACCAAAACCTAGCTCAATCGGTCCATGATTTGAACCCAATTTGAGCTAAACCAAAAACCCCAATTTTGGCCTCGTAACTTGGTTCCACCAAATTGAACACGTAGTCCACTCAATTGGCCACAATTTGTCTTGAAAAAGCTTCATAACATTCCCATACATCAAAATTGACCTTAAATTGGCCATTTTAGGACCTCAATTTCATTTAATTTTAACATAAGTCCAAAAGCCACAAATTTGCCCCAAATTGGCCATGTCTCAAAATCTCAATAAATTGATGGTCTTTTCCCTAAAATTTCCACTCCATCCCTTCATGAAAATCTTAGCAACATCTCCCTTAATCATTTGAACCGATCAATTTTGACTTAGCCCAAAGCTAGCCCAACCTAGACCCTTGTCTAACCCAACATGCCCTAATTGACCAAATTTCAAAATTCTCTCAAATTGACCTACCGATTGAAATCAAAATCACCTCAACCCTTCAAAAATAATCTTCATAACAATCATCTACATAATATTGATCAATCAATTGGGTTAATTAACATGGCTAACCTAGCCCAAACCCAAACTTTGATTACTTGAACCCATGCATTAAACATGACCAAACCACCTTAAGGCATTTAAATTAATTCCACCTCAGCCATTGGTTAGACCCTAGGACTGAGCAAAAACCCATGTAACCCCCTAAACTAAGACATGGACCAAATTTCCCCAACATTAAGGGACCTTATTTCCAAAAATGAACTTGCTTAAGAGACGCTTTCCAAAATAAAACCCCATTGCATTAAATTGCTTTGACAGATTCCCCTGGATGCCCTGAGCTCCTAGCCACCTCACCATGACATGGTCGGTCGGCCTAGTCGCCAGAGAAGCCAAAACTGAGGGTTGCCCCCTCTTGAATCTCACCCAAATCAAACCTAGAGGCCAGCTCAGTCAAATTAAAATTTAGAACTCCTCTGTCCTCCACCTAAGCACCACAATGCACCCAAACATTTTCTCTGAGAGCCACCCCATGGCTATTTTTATAAAAACTCATCTCCATGGCCATGGGAGGTATGCTAAAATTTTCTCAGAGAGAGCTTCCCAAATCACTCACAGAGTTTCTTTGAGTCCTCCACAGCCCATTCCAATCACTCCATTGCCTTGATTTCCCCTGTATAACCCTAATTTTGAGCTTGAAAATTATGCCAGAAATAGGACATCCCTGAAAACTCCACCAAATTTCAATTACTTGTGCCCACACCTTCACAACAGTAAGAGAAGACCAAACCCCATAAAATTATCCTTTGAAATAGCCTCTACAATAACTTTAGACCAACACCCAAAATCAGACTTGATCAAAATCAAACCTAGGCTTTAAACCAAAACTAAAGGCTCAATCCCTAGCCTCCTTAGATCCTAACGAACGTGCCAAGACCCTCTGATTGAAGCTTCACTTCTCAGATCCAAGGTTTAAAAGTTCTCTTCTTCATGAGACTATTTTAACTCTCTATTTGTTTTGAGTTAATTTCATGGCATCATAACTGTGTGAGTATGTTCCTATAGTCTAGAAGAGCATTTAAAAAAAATTCATTTAGTTTGGATAAGAAATGAGGAAGATATCAAGCATGAAAGATGGATGGTCCCATGCTAGGCTATCGGGGACGATGAAAAAGCGTCGTTTGATTGCGTGTGTATCAGATGGACGGTCGAGATCAAGCCATACATCGCTTCGAAATATAAATCTTGGGCAGAGTCGGGATGATTTCCCCTACGTGGAGGTTTGGAGCCGCCGTAGGTTGAGGTGGCGCCGCATGTTTAAATAGATAAATAAAGATTTAATTAATTCAAAAAATGATCCCTAACTTTAAAAATTCATATCTTTGTGTAGAAAAATCATAAAATTAAAAGAAAAATACCCTCTTCCTCAGTGAATAGAGGACAAAAATGTGGAAATAATTTCAAGTTCATGCATATTTTATTTTTAAATATTTAAACACTGATTTAGATGTTCTGATTGTCCATGCATGTAGTAATCACACTATGGCTTGAAGTTTTAGCATGTTGTTGCCTCTGTCTTAAAAAAACATTCCCTAATTTTTCCAAAGTCAGAGGAGGTCCCTAGACAGAGAATCATATTTTTCAAGTTTATGAGCATTATTCACTTAAAATAATCATGGAAATTAGCGTGTTGCTTAGAAAAATCTAAGAAAATTTTGGAAGGTTTATGATGACTAGAGAGCCCTTGGGACAAATTCTCATGGGCCAAGTCATTTAAAATTCACCTAATCATACAAACCCTAAATCACTAAGATAATAAATTTTAAAAAATAAAAACAATAAAATGACTTGACTTTTGATCTCCACTATTTTTTAGGATCCAGAGAACTCACCATAAAAATTTCAAAGCAGTTTAAGTTCATTTGATAACTTAAATTAATTTTTCTAGTTAATTAATATTTTTGGCATTAAAATGATTCTTAATACTCAAAATATAACCTAAAAAATTACAAAACTTGATTTTCTGAGTTCTCTGTGATCAGGGGTATTTTATAAAAATAAAATGATATTTAAAATAAAATTTTGATTTTTAACCTATTTTAAAGATTTAAATAATTAAAAATCCCTAAAAATCACAAAAATAATAAAAATCATGGAAATGTTCTAAATTACATCCTAAGCATTTAGGAATACTTAGAATATTTTTCCTGATTTTCAAAATAAAGAAACTAAATTTCAAAACTAAAAATATATTTTTTAAAGGATAAAAATGAGTTTTCACTAAAATAATTCCAATAAATTAAATAAAATTCAGAAAAATATAAAATTCTCCTCTGAGTTCTCTGACCTCAGGAGGACTTTTCAAAATATGAAACCTAATTTTCCACATTTAAAATATTTTATATTTAATAAATACCCCAGAAATTAAAATAATTCTTAAAATTCAAATAAAATTCAAAAGATCATGAAATCTTGTCCAAAGGCTTCTCTGGTCTAAGTCTACCTCCCGTAAAACTTTTAAGGGATTACAATTTACCTTGCTCAAGTTACGAATTTTCTTTGAAAAATCTTATGATTACCTGAAATTAATTATATAAATTAAATCAAAGTTTCAAAAATCACATTTTCTTTTCTGATGTCTTAATTGACCTATGAATGAGGTAGGATAAAAATTTCAATGTCATTTGGATTAAATTTGACAAATTATGAAGTGTTAGAGCATTAGGGGCAAATGTTTAATTTTGGAAATTTAGCCTTAATTAACATTTAGGCTTAATTCAATGAGGGAAATGTGTCACCTCTGATCTTAAATTGGATGTTTGAAATACAAGGGGTTAATTTGTAGAAACCAACCTCGGTTTCTTAATTGAGAAGATAAGTTAATAAATTTCTAAAAATTATAAGAATTTGGAAGTTTATTAAAATAAATTGAACCCAGGACTTAGGGGTATGACTTTTCAAGTGAATAATTAATTAATTTAATACCCCTACTTTGATTTTCAAATGAAATTCAAATCATGAGTCATGACCACCTAAAACTTAAGCTTTTCAAAACTAACTATGACACTCACCTAGGTCTTAAGGGCTTAGTAGCGACTTAGGCTAAATCAAGTTTCAATTAAATAAGGATTAGAAAAGTAAACATCTTTTAAAATTAAAATTTTTTTCAAACACTACAAGCTCAATTTGGACCAAAATTTTGTTAAGTGTTCCAATAACACTGACTTGCCTCTTTAAGTGTTCACTCACATAATCTTCAAAATTAAATTACAGATGATAATTACCCTATTCTTAGGGAACATTGATACATCAATGTTCATTAGGCAATAAGGTGCTTACAGGATGAATTATTAAGCAACATAACAAGTTTAAAAGAACTCAGGATTTTCTACCAGGCAGTGAGAGAGTAGCACGGACCTGCTTCTTTCTCTAGATCTGTTGGATGCCACGGAGATCTACTAAACTTAATATACTTTGATTGACAACATCATCCTTAATTAAACTCATAAGGACCCACCAAAAGATGACCTAGGGTTAGATTGGTCGTCAAATTTTACTTCCCTGTTCCATATAAACTGCCTTAACATGCCTTTTGAGTTTCAGATGGTGGAAAGAGAAGACTCGCCAGGTACGCTTTTACAGTTTTCAAATTTTACTTCCTTGTTTCATATATACTTAACATGCCTTTAAAGTTTCTTGTACTTTCATACTGTACTTTTATACCTGCAAATTTGCATGCTAAACAACGATGTTGCTCTCCTGAAAACTAAAACTACTATGATATCCACAAAACCAAAATAAAAACTAAAACAAAAACTAAAACTAAAATCAACATAGATAAAATTCACCTCCACATCATTCAAAATATTAAATAACTCAAAATTTAATCACAAACATCACACAAAACTACAACCTCAACTAAATTAAGACATCTCTATCGGATGATTAGGAATTCCTCAGAGGAGGTAACCTACGGTTGTTAACGAGGCTTCCCTCGGCCTTAATGAAATTATGGAACTCATTAAGTTAAGTTTAGTAAATTCATTTGGACTAAGTGAATCCAATAAAAAATAGTGGTGCAGGAACAAGGAAACCGTAGGATCCTAACCAATGTCGCTCTAATCAACTTTAATTTACCCCCATAAAATTTAAAGAACTTCAAACATTGGGCCACCTGATTTGACATTATAACTTGACACACTAGGAAACTCAAACTCGTGGCGGCAAGGAGCTTGGAGCTAGCATGGTGGGTAGCATGGCCATCTTCGACAGCAGAACCTCCTTCACCAGCTAAACCAATCTTCCTTTCTTAGACTTAAACAACAAAGCCATAGGACTTCGAGGTTTAGCTAAACCAATCTTCCTTCCTTAAACTTAAGCAACAAAGCCATAGGACTTTGAGGTTGTTTTCTTATCTTTAGGCCTTTGTATAGCCCTGTTATACAATATAAGCCCTAACTCGTCTTAGGATTTTGAGGTCGTCGTTTGTCACGATCTAAATCGTCACATCTTCTACACTATTTGTGTGATTATTTTACACAAATGTGAGCCCTATGTATGACACCTCCTATCTTGGCAGCCCCTATTCCAGGGAAACCGTTGATACTTTATACTGCAACCTTAGATGACTCTCTTGGAGCCCTCTTAGCCCAAATCAATGCAGAGGGTAAAGAAAATGCACTCTACTACTTGAGTCATCGCCTAATACCGACGAAGATAAGGTATCCACCTATTGAGAAGCATTGATTTTTGTCGCTCAAAAGCTTAGAAATTACATGCTTTCTCATAAGATTACCCTGATCTGGAAAGTTAATCCATTGCGATATCTGATGACCCGACCAACACTCTTCGGACGTTTAGCAAGATTATCACTGATCTTATTGCAATTCGATATAACTTTTGTTCCCCTCCATGCTATCAAGGGATAGATACTAGCAGATTTTCTCGCTGCCCACCCACTGTCAGCTGGGTCCTCCCTCAACGATGAGTTATCAGACGAGCAAATACTATAAATGGAATTCTCCAGTGCGCGATACTGGGAGATGTACTTCGACGGTGCTTCATCAGCCAGAAAGACAAAATATCAGGCACATTATACCAAGAAAAGCAGGGATTGGTTTGATCTTTATCACGCTAGATAAGGATATGTTAAAGTTCTTATACCACCTGACAAAGACGTGCACCAACAATGAAGCAGAATATGAAGCTTTGATCACTGGATTGTGAATGATAATCTCAATGGATATAAGAAACATTGCCATCTATGGCGACTCTCAACTTGTCATCCAGCAAGTTGCCGGACAATATAGAGTTTTGAAACCAAGGCAAGCAGAATACCATCAGAACATGATGAAGCTCCTTGAGCAGATTCCCAATGTGACTTTCTATGGGATTTCTAGGGGAGACAATGCCCATGCCTATGCTCTAGCGAAACTCGTTAAGAAAATGGCATGTCCCATGAAGGCTTCCATTGAAATCACAGTGTAAGGAAAATAAGTCTTGTCTTAGATCGACCTCAAAACTCTACACAAGCTCAGAAAAAAAAGAAACAATAAATACAAATGAAGACATCAATGAAGATTGACACAAGCCATTAATAGAATATTTGCATAATGGAAAGCTGCCAGAAGACAAGTCTGAAGCACACAATATCAGAAGAGGAGTCATGTCTTACACTCTGGTGGGAAATGTTCTCTACAGAAGAACATTCGACCAAATATGGCTACAGTGTTTGAACAAAGCCGAAGCACAAATTATTGACAAAGAGGTACATGCCGAATTGTGTGGCGCTCACCAGTGAGGGCTGAAAATGAAAATCAAGATCAAAAGACTCGGATATTATTGGCCAGCAAAGATGTCCAAATGCATGGATATATCAAGAAGATGTCACCAATGTTAAGTGCATGGGGTGGTCTTACACCAGCTCCGTATGTGCTACACCAAACTGTTGCCTCATGGCCCTTTGAGTGTCAGGGCACAAACATAATAGGTCTGATAGACCCTCCATCTTTCGAAGGACATAGGTTTTCTTGCCGCTATAGATTACTTCTCCAAATGGGCAAAGGTAATAGCATTACTGAGGTTGTGACACAGGACGTCCTTCAGTTTTTAAAAAGCCAAATTGTCTACAGTTTTGGAGTACCACAAAGAATAATTTCTGACAATGGGATAGCTTTTAGAAGCACAAAGATCAACAATTTCGTCAATGGACATGGGAGATTAGAGATACTCTACGATTTAATCTCCCAGAGCAAGTGGTTTGGCTGAAGCCTTCAACAAAATACTGGTACAGATTTTGAAGAAAACACTGAATGAAAACAAAAGAGATTGGCTCAACAAACTATTAGAAGCCTTATGGGCCTACCGGATGACTTTTAGGACTCCCACTCAGTCTACACTCTATATGCTCGTGTACGGGTCTGAGGTCGTGCTATCTCTAGAAATCCAGACACCGTCTCTTAGAGTTGCTATTACCAACCAACTCACAATATAAGAAAGTGCAAAACTCACACTTTAAGAACTGGAAAGTCTTGAGGGAAAACGACTAGAGGCATAACAACATTTGGAGCTTTACCAGGAGAAGATGGTACAAGCCCATGACAAATTTGCCTGCCCAAGGACATTCAAAGTTGGTGACCTCGTACTTGTGCTCAAAAGGCCTATTCTTGCATGCTGCAAAATAGGTGGAAAATTTGAGCCAAATTACAAGGGACCATTTGTCGTTGAAAAGGTCTACACAGAAGGAGCCTACCAGTTAGTAGACTTCAAGGGTGAAAGACCCATATTACCGATAAATGGACGATTCTGAAAAACTATTACGCAGCCTACTGTCGCTTGCCTCTGCTTACTTTGAAACTTTGAAACATTGACTTATTTGGGGTTATCTATGTGGCCAAATGTCTATGACCGGGTCCAAATTTTGTAATTAACCTCAATTTAACAAAAATTTTGAGAAAAATTTTTAAACTTCAAATTTTCTCCTTTCCAATTTTGAGCATAATTTTCCACAAAATTAAATTCGAACATAAATAAACAATGCATTTCACTAAAATATGTTAAAATTCACTTTAATATAAAGTTTATTTTATTCTTGTTCATGCCAAGTTTTGTCCCACTGATTTTCCTATCATCTACAGAAAAATATTGGGACAGAGGCTAATCTTTTCTTTTCATGATGGTTGGAGCCTTGTACTAAATAAGAAGATAGCGCCGCAGGGCGGTACCATAGACTTTAACATGGATTTTAACCCTGTTGACTTGAACTACGAAGGTCCTCTCATGAATGTAGTCAGCTTCAAAGAGAAATAAGGATTGCCTTCACTGCTGAGGGAGATCGCCAAAGATAATGTATCACACGAAGGCAAGAACGTGATAATAGAGCAAGATCCGATGGAAGGGCCCAGCCATCCGCCCTCGATGATAGCTACACCAGTTGGAGGCCTACCACCAATGAATGACTGCCAAGTACTTTGCTTAACAGGACGCAATGTAGGAACGCCAGCCGCAAGAAGCAGAGGGCTTTTCTACGATAAGAACACAAATGTCAGAGAGAGACAAACAACTTACTCACTCATACTTTTGAGGAGCATATTTATGATCCGGACATGAAAGAAACTTCTGCTAGCCTACCCACCATGGATAAAGAACTAGGGTTTGTGACAGAGTTTGATACACTTTCATTTTCAGATGTTTTATGCAAGGGTTGCCCGATGTGCTGAAATACCCGCCGGAACATCAACCACAAGGGCATTTGTAGAATGCTCGGATTTCAATGTTCTACATTTACAACATTTCAATACATTGGAAGAGTATACCTCCAACACCGATGGGTCTTAGACTTTAGATTTTATGATGGATGAGCCATACGTCCCACTAGGGATAGATCTGTATGTACCATAGAGCCCAGAGTCGTACATCCCATTAGACATCGAGTCTTGTGTTCCAGATCAACCAGCGACAGTTTGGGTTCTTGCCAATGTTCAGAGGGAGGAACGCCCGTGATATATACCGACCCCTAGTACGATGGAGGACTACAAAATAAGCAAAGTAAATAATAGAGAAATTGAATTTTACGAAGAAGTCTAGGGAAAATTCATCAACATACTGAAGGGATTAGAACTCTATACCAGAGTCTTCTCAGAGACTGATGAATAAAGTATACTTAACTGTATTTTTGACCTAAGGGACAAAGGTCAAGCAGGTTTAATTACGAAAATGACCTATTTCGAGCCGAGGAAATGGATGCAAAGAAAAGGGAGGATTACTATCCAGTATGGCTACTGCTACAACTTCACAAATGACAGACAAGGGAATCTGCCTGGGATCCTCAGAGACGATCATGTAGATCCACTACCGCCAATGATAAAGTGGATGATCAAAAGAATGGTCATATGGATTATTCTGCCTACTACCTGTATTCCAAACAACTGCATCATCAACATATATGACGAGGGAGACTGCATACCTCCTCACATCGATCATCATGATTTTGTAAGACCCTTTTACACTGTCTCATTTTTTAGCTAGAGCAATATATTATTTGGGAAGGAAATTGATAAGGTTGGCCTTGGTAAGTTCAGAGGCTCTGTAGAGATTCCTTAACTAGTCGGTTCAGTCTTGGTTATTAAAGGCAACGGTGCAGATGTCGCCAAACATTGCATTTCAAGGGTACGACACCGTAGGGTGTCCGTGACCTTCCGCAGGATGGAGGACAACAAAATGCCATATGGATTTCAGCCAGACCCAAAACTGGAGGATCTAATGTCGCATGAGCTATGAGAGGGTTTTACCCCTAAGTATATGCGAAGGGAACACTTATCCTGGAGCATAAGTTAGAAGGTCTGCTCGATCAGGAGCTTGTTCTACTCGATACAGATGGTCAGAGGGTTCACTTTTTTTTAAAAAGCAACATGATATGTATCTGATATGTTCAGCCTACAATATATTCATGACATGAGATGATCTGGATGTACTCCAACTTAACTATATATTGTACCCTTTTTGAGGCGTTAGCCTTTGTTTGACCTGTAACATCTTTTAATGGAAATTTCACTAAAAAATGTGTCTATTTTCCAGTTGCCTTTTTGTACGATAGATGGAAGCCACAAACCACGTGTTGATTCAGAATTTCAATGAACGAAGAACGAAACAAAAAACCTCTAAGAATAAATTAATTTAAATAATTTGTTTTTATAAACAACAAAACAAATTTCTTTTGAAAATCAACAAATTAAAATTAAAATTTTAAAGACATATTTTTGAAAAACTAAATGTGATAAAGACAACAAGAAGAGAAAATGAGTTTGTTGAGTGGATTCTCTTGGTTTCAGAGTTTCTTACTCTTTGTGCGCGCAACACAACCATCTTTATCTGCATTAACTTTCTTCATATCCCAGCAAAATTTCACATTCTGCAAAAAACCCCACAAAACTCTACAAATTTTCTTCAACAAAATCAATCTTTTCATATGACACATTTTTACAAATTCAACATCACAAGCTCTCTACACTGTTTTCATATGACTCTTGGAGTCAGTACCCAAATTTTGACTCCCCATATTCGAGATTGGTATAAGACCCCCTTCAATGGAGCATGCCACCCTATCCTTAATCTTTGAGGTTAGTCCTTGACTTTCGACTCTCTTTTCAAGAATGATAACTAAAATTCAATTCTCATTTTGGGATCAGTACTGAAGTTTTGATTCTTTCACATATCTTCATATTCTATTCACATATCCCCAATAAATTAACATGTGCGAATGTGCATATTTTCTACATAATCACATATACTTTCTTGTTACAACTTGAGTTGGATGTGAGTTAGCGCTTTTCTTGTCAATGTAACACATTCATTTTCTCTTGTCACCGCTTGGGTTGGATGTGAGTCTTGGTGCTTTCCTTCCTAATGTGACACATAAACTTTCTTGTTACCTCTTGAGTTGGATGTGAGTCCTGGTGCTTTCCTTCTCCATGAACACATATATTTTCTCTGGTCACCGCTTGGGTTGGATGTGAGTCCTGGTGCTTTCCTTCCTAACAAGAAGCACATATTTTCTTATTACTTCTTGAGTTGGATGAGATTCTTGATACTTTCCTTCTGAATGTAACTAATATATTTTCTTGTTACCGCTTGAGTTGGATGTGAGTCCTGGTGCTTTCTTTCTCAATGTAACCCATATATTTTCTCTTTTCACCGCTTGGGTTTAATGTGAGTCCTGATGCTTTCATTCCTAACGTGATGCACATATTTTCTTGTTACCTCTTGAGTTGGATATCAGTCCTGGTGCTTTCTTTCTCAATGTAACACATATTTTCTTATCACCGCTTGGGTTGGATGTGAGTCCTAGTGCTTTCCTTCCTAACGTGACACACATATTTTCTTGTTACCTCTTGAGTTGGATGTGAGTCTGGGTGCTTTATTTCTCAATGTAACACATATATTTCCTTATCACTGCTTCAGTTGGATGTGAGTCCATGTGATTTCCTTTATAACATGACACACATATATTTCGTTATCACTGCTTGGGTTGAATGTGAGTCTTGGTGCTTTCCTTTCTAACATGACGCATATATATTTCCTTGTCACTGCTTGGGTTGGATGTGAGTCTTGGTGCTTTCCTTCCTAACGTGATGCACATATTTTCTTGTTATCTGTTGAGTTGGATGTGAGTCCTGTTGCTTACCTTCTCAATGTAACACATATATTTCCTTATTACTGCTTGGGTTAGATGTGAGTCCTGAGGCTTTGCTTCCTAACATGACACACATATTTTCTTATCACCTCTTGGGTTGGATGTGAGTCCTAATGCTTTCCCTCCTAACGTGACGCACATTTTTTCTTGTTACCTATTGAGTTAGATATGAGTCCCAGCGCTTTCCTCCTAAATGTAGCAGATATTTTCTTTTGGAGCTGGATGTGAGCCTCTGTGTTTTCCATCTCAATTCTTCCCTCCTACACAATTTTACTCTCATCTTTTGAAATAAGTTTCAAGACCACCTTAAATGGATCATGACATCTGACTCTTATTTTAGGATTGATACCCAAATTTTAATTCCCACATCGGGGTCAGCACCTATATACTAACTCTCATTCTTAAAAAATACGTGAAATTTCATAGCCTAAAACTCACTCTCTAATCCTCAGCGAGAGTCCTTACTCCTAGATTTCAATCAAAAGATCATCTGCTAATTTCCTAGCAAAAAAAAATTACACAAAACTCTAAACATACTTCTGGGTCTATTGACTAAGAGTTTGTATTGATTTTTGTTGATCTCGTCGGTCAACGCCAATACACGCGGTGTGCTTGCCTAGTACACCACACCTATTGGGGGTCCATTAGTTGACCTCATTTTTGGTTGAGGTTTAGTTTTTTTCTCTTTAGTTGCCTAAGGTCTAGCCATAGGACTTTCCTTTTAACTATTCTTAGAAAACTAGACGTGAAACCCTCACCATTAGAAATTCTACACTCTTCTTTACCTAACTTGAAGTTCCACATTTTGGTCTTAACCTCTAGCACTTAGTAGGTGAGGTCATTATGAGGGAGCTAAAGGAGAGTCACCCTTAGGACTGCTGGACCTTGACCCTGAGTGTTAGTCTAGGGCTAAGACACTCACTTGCAATCACTTACAATTACAATCACTCACAATCCTAAACTTAAACTTCTAGGCTTAGGTCCCTTGATACTTTCGAGAGACTCATGTAGGTTGTCCTGTAAACCCACTAGCCCTAGGCTTGGGATTGGCTAAGACCACTACATAAAGGACCCAAAATGGGCTTTTCTATTGGTCCATGGCTTATTAATATGGTTGGCACTCCAACTCAACCAAGACACTCAACCCAGCCTTTTTACCCCCTAAATTCCCCCAAATTACCTAGATACCTTTGGGACCCCGAATTTGGTCAAAATTCCCAAATCTACCCAAAATACCCAACTTGGTTCAAAAATCATTTTAAACGCCTTGAAAATACTGAAACTACCAAAATCCCCAAATTTGGCCAAATTACAAAAATACCCCTCCTTAGTCCAAAATTCCAAAAATTCTAAAAAATCCCAAAAATTTCTAACCTCTCAAATATTTTTAATTTCATTTTTCTCAAGTATCACATGATCCAATTTTGCCAATTTGACCATGTTTGACCAAAACCCCAAAATTGCCCTTTAAAAGCCCATATTTTCCCAAATTACCCCAAATGTCTATCCAATTGGTCTCAATTTCCCCCAATTTCAATTATAATCTCAAATTCACTCTTGATATTACCAATCTATACAAAGTACTAGCTCAATTGGTCCATGATTTGAGCTAAACCAAAAACCCCAATTTTGGCCCCATGACTTGGTTACACCAAATTGAACACTAGTCCACTCAATTAGCCACAATTTCTGTTGAAAACTATCATAACATCCCCTTAAATCAAAATTGACCATCAATTGGTCTTGGTGAGACCTCAATTTCCTTTGATTTCATCCTAAGTCCAAAAGCCCCAAATTTGCCCCAAATTCGCCATGTTTAAAAATCTCACCAAATTGATGGCCTTAGCCCCAAAATTTCAACTCCATCCTTTCATGAAAATTCTTCACAACATCTCCCTTGATCATTTGAACCATTAAATTTGTACTTAACCTAAGGCTAGCCAAACCTACACCCATGTCTACCAAAACATGCCCAAATTGACTAAATTTCAAAAATCTGTCAAATTGTCATACTAATTGAACTCAAAATCACTTCAACCCTTCACCAAAAATCTTCATAACAATCATCTACACAATATTGATCAATCAATTGCGTCAATTGACATGGCTAAGCTAGCCCAAACCCTAACATTGATCACTTGAACCCATGCATTAAACATGACCAAACCACCTTAAGGCAATCAAGTTAACTCCACCTCAGCCATTGGTTAGACCCTATGACTGAGCCAAAACCCATCTAACCACCTAAACTAAGCTATGGACCAAAATTCCACTCAATTAAGGGATCTTATTTCCAAAAAAATGCACATGCTTAAGATACCCTTACCTAAACTAAACCACATTGCATTAAATTGCTTTGACAAATTATTGTGGATGCCCTGAGCTCCTAGCCACCTCCCCCTACAATGGTCGGCCAGCCTAATCACCAGAGAAGCCAAAACTGAGGGCCACCCCCTCTTGAATCTCACCCAAATCAAATTAGAGGCCAACTCAGCTAAATTGAATTGTAGAGCTCCTCTGCCATCCACCTAAGCACCACAATGCACCCAAACATTTGCCTTGAGAGCCACCCCATGGAAATTTTTATAAAAACTCATCCCCACGTTTATGGGAGGGGTACTAAATTTTCTCACAGAGAGCTTCCCAAATCACTCATAGAGCTTCTTTGAGACCTCCGCAGCCCATTCCAATCACTCCATTGCATTGATTTTCCTTGTGTAACCTTTATTTTGAGCTTGAAAATTAGGGCAGAAACTGGACATCCCTTAAAACTCCATCAAATTTCAATTGTCTGTGCCCACACCTTCACAATCGCAAGAGAAGATAACGCCCCATCAAAAGGCCTTCTGAAATAGCCTCTACAATATCTCTAGACCAACACCCAAAATCGGACTTGATCTAAATCATAACTAGGCTTTACACCAAGACTAGAGGCTGAATCCTTAGCCACCTTGGATCTCAATGAACATCCCAAGACCCTCTGTTTAAAGCCTCACTTCTCAGAGCCAAGGTGTGAAACTTCTCTTATTCATGAGTCTATTTGAACTCTCCATTTATTTTTAGTTGATTTTGTGGCATCATAACCATATGGATATGTTACTCTAGTTTAGACGAGTATTTTAAAAAAAAATTCATCTAATTTGGTTAAGAAATGAGGGAGATATCAAGCTTGAAAGATGGTCGATTCTCAAGCTAGGCTATCAGGGACTATGACGGAGTGTCGTTCGATCACGTGTATCAGATGGATGGTCGAGATCAAGCGGACAGTGCTTTGGAATATAAACAGCGCTGAGGTAGACAACAACATTGAATGGGAGCTCGCCGTGTGAAGTTTTGGAGGTTTCGTAGGTTGAGGTGGAGTCGCGCGTAGATAAATAGGGATTTAATTAATTTAGAAAATGATCCCTAAATTAAAAAATTTATATCTTGGTGTAGAAAAATCATAAAAATAAAATAAAATTACCCTCTTACTCAGCGAATAGAGGAGGACAATGTGGAAATAATTTTAAGTCCATTGATGCATATTTTATTTTAAATTAATTAAACATTGATTTGGATGTTTTGATTCCCCATGCATGTAGTAATCACACTATGGCTTAAAATTTTAGCATGTTGTTGCCTCTGTCTTAAAGAACATTCCCTGATTTTTTTAAAGTCAAAGGAGGTCCCTAGACAGAGAATCATATTTTTCAAGTTTATGTGCATTATTTGCTTAACATAATCATGAAAATTAGCATGTTGCTTACAAAAATCCAAGAAAATTTTGAAAGGTTTATGATGACCAGAGAGCCTTGGGAAAATTTCTCATGGGTCAAGTCATTTAAAATGCACCTAGTCTTTACAAACCCTAAATCATTAAGATAATTAACTTAAAAAAAAAAAAAAACAAATTGACTTGATTTTTAATCTCCACTATTTTTTAGGATCCAGAGAATTCATCATAAAAATTTCAAAGTATTTTAAGTTCATTTGATAACTTAAATTAATTTTTCAAGTTAATTAACATTTTTGGCATTAAAATGATTTTTAATAATTAAAATATAACCTGAAAAATTTTAAAACTTATTTTTTTGAGTTCTCTGTGATTAGGGGTATTTTCTAAAAATAAAATGTTATTTAAAATAAAAACCTCATTTTAGCCTATTTTAAATATTTAAATAATTAAAACTTCCTAAAAATCACAAAAATAATAAAACACATAAGAATGTTCTAAATTGCTTCATAAGCACTTAGGAATCATTAGAATATTTTCCCTGCTTTTCTAAATAAAGAAACTGAATTTCAAAGCTAAAAAAATAATTTTTAAAGGATAAAAATGAGTATTCACTAAAATAATCCTAATAAATCAAATAAAATTTAAAAAAATATAAAATCTTCTCCTCTGAGTTCTCTGACCTCGGGAGGACTTTTCAAAAATATGAAACTTAATTTTTCACATTTAAAATATTTTATGTTTATCAAATACCCCTTAAGTTAAAATAATTCTTAAAATTTAAATTAAATTCAAAATATCGTGAAATCTATTCCAAAGGCTTCTCTGGTCTAAGTCTACCTCTAGTAAAAATTTTAAGGGATTAGGATTGGCCTTTGTCATGTTAGGAATTTTCTTTAAAAAATCCTATTTTTACAAGAAAATAATTATATAAATTAAATCAAACTTTCAAAAATCATATTTTCTCCTCTTATGTGTTAATTGACCCATGAATGAGGTAGGATAAAAATTTCAAAGTCATTTGGACTAAATTTGACAAATTATGAAGTGTTAGAGCCTTAAGGGCAAATGTGTAATTTTGGAAATTTAGCCTTAATTAACATTTAGGCTTAAGTCAAAGAGGGAAATGGGTAATCTCTGATCTTAATTTGGATGTTTGAAGCACAAGAGATTAATTGGTATAAACCAACCTCACTTTCTTAATTTGAAAAGATAAGTTAATAAATTTTTAAAAATTATTAGAATTTGGAAGTTTAATAAAATAAAATGAACCTAGGAATTAGGGGTATGACTTTTGAAGTCAATAATTAATCAACTTAATACCCATATTTTGATTTTGAAATGAATTTCAAATATGAGTCATGATCACCTAAAGCTTAACCTTTTCAAAACTAATTAAGACACTCACCTAGGTCTTCGGCTTAGTAGTGACTTAGGCTAAATCAAGTTTCATTTAAATAACCTTTTCAAAACTAACTAAGACACTCACCTAGGTCTTAAGGGCTTAGTAGTGACTTAGGCAAAATCAAGTTTCATTTAGATAAGGATTAGAAAAGTAAATATAATTTAAAATTAAAACAACTTTCAAAAACTAAAATCCCAATTAGGACCAAAATTTGGTTAAGTGTTCCAATAACACTAACTTGCCTCTTTAAGGGTCTTCACCCACATAATCTTTAAAATTAAATTACAGATGACAATTACCTTATTCTTATGGATAATTGATACATCAGTATTCATTAAGCATTAGGGTGTTTGCAGGATGAATTATTAAGCAACATAATAAGTTTAAAAGAACTCGAGATTTTTCACCAGGTCGTGAGAGAGTAGCACGGACCTGCTTCTTTCGCTAGATCTGTTGGATACCTCGAGATCTACTAAACTTAATATATTTTGCTTGACAACATCATCCTTAATTAAACTCGTAATGGCCCACCAAAGTAAGACATAGGGTTAGATAGGTCGTCAAATTTTACTTCCCTATTTCTTAGAAACTGCCTTAACATGTCTTTTGAGTTTCAGGTGGTGGAACGAGAAGAATCGCTAGGTACATTTTTATAGTTTTCAACATTTTTTTTCTCGTACTTTCATATTGTACTTTTATACCTGCAAATTTGTATGCTAAACAACGACGCCACCCTGCATGAAAACTAAAACTATTAGGATAGCCACAAAAACAAAACCAACCCCAAAAACAAAACTAAAACTAAAATCAACCAAGATAAAATTCACCCCAACAACATTCAAAATGTAAAATAACTCAAAATTTAATCACAAACATCACACAAAACTACTACTTCAACTAAATTAGGACATCTCTATCGGATGATCGGTAATTCCTCGGATGAGGTAACCTACGGTTGCTAACAAGGCTTCCCGCGGTCTAAATGAAATTATGGAACTCATTAAGTTGAGTTTAGTAAATTTATTTTGACTAAGTGAATCCAATGGAAAATAGTGGTGTCGGAATGAGGGAAACGTAGGATCCTAATCGGTGTCGCTCTAATCAACTTTAAGTGCCCCCATAAAATTTAAAGAACTTCAATCATAGGGCCACCTGATTTGACATTATAACTTAACACACTAGAGAACTCAAACTCGTCGCAACAAGGAGCTTGGAGCTAGCAAGGTGGGAAGAACGACCATCTTTGACAGCATAACCTGTCTTCCCCAGCTAAACTAATCTTCCTTTCTTAGACTTAAACAACAAAGCCATAGGACTTCGAGGTTGCTTGGTTATGCAATGTAAATCCTCACCTTATCTTTAGACCTTTTTATAGTCATGCTATTTAATATAAGCCCTAACTCGTCTTAGGATTCTGAGGCCTTCGTTCTTCATGACCTAAATCCTTACATCTTCTAGGCTATTTGTGTGACTGTTTTACATGAACGTAAGCCCTAACAAATAAAAATTGGCAGGATAAAACAACTAAATATTTCTCCTCAAAACTAAAGCCAAACATTAGGATAGCTTGGGAGGTCACTAGGATTCTCTTCTGGATCCATTACATCACCTAGTTCTTGCTCTTTTAGACTCTATAACAAAATGTTCCAAATTTAACTAATCCCCTTTCACACCTCTTTGTCCGATCTCATTGAAAAGTCTTACCCTTTGAAACTCCTTGAACATAATATTTGTTGATTTTTATCGAGATATTGAAAAGTCCTACCCTTTGAAACTCCTTGAAGATAATATTTCCTGATTTTTATCGAGAGCTAGAGTCCTACCCTTTGAAATTCCTTGAAGATAATATTTCCTGATTTTTATCGAGAGTCTTCTACTACCCTTTGAAATTCCTTGAAGATAATATTTCTTGATTTTTATTGAGAGTCTTCTTAGATACTTCGGTCATTTAAGATGTAATTAACTATAGGGGCTTGCCCTTATAGGAAGCATGTCCGAATCTAGCTTAATATAAACCTTATTTAATTCTTTATATTAAATAGAGGAACTTGTCGGCAAATATAATGGTTTCACAGACCAAACATATGTTATATATTCCTTAGTTTATTTGATCGAGCCTCATCCTCAAGTCTTGTGTTTATCCTTTAGGATAAATACAGGATTTGAGGTACAACGCTCTTTCATTTAAACTATGAAAAATATGGGGTCAGTTTGATTTCATATTTTTCTAAAACTAAATATATATATATATATATGTAGATTAAAACTTCCTTCTAAAGCGAGCGATGGGATTTCGATTCCGGTGATCGACAATGTCTTACGGGCAACTCCTCCAACCAAAAATATCATCGACACACCCCAAAGAGTAACTTAAAAATAGTGTATAGAGCTTATGATGTTGAATTCATAGATATACAGCATGTGAATATTTGACAAAAAATTGTGGGATTTTGTGAGATTTTGTGCAGAATAAGCAATTTTGTGGGAATGTGAAGAGATTCCTGCTAGATAAGACAGTCGTGTTGCACAAGAAAAGAGTAAGCAATCTCAAGCTCGTGAGAAAAAACTCAACAAATTTTAAAATTTTCTTTTGTTGTTGTTTTTATTATATTTATTTATCAAAACATATTTTCAAAATATTTCAATTTTGATTAATTTTGAAAAAGCTTTTTAAGTCTTACTATCAAGCTTTTGTTGTATTGTTCTTTGTTAGTATGGCTTCTCGTCAACCGCACAAGAGAGGGCAATTTGATAAATAAGCTTAAACTTGAACAAAATTTCATTAATATTCTCCAATAAAAGCTAGAAACTGAGTACATGTTGAAGTACCAAAATACAACATGCTGAAGATATCTGAATCATCAAATGCCGAATACATATCATGCACTTAACATATCTAGTACATATATTATGTCTGCTACGCAAAACTTGGAAAAAAAGTTATCATGCTGATCATCTGTGGTGTGGTGAGCTCCTAATCAAGTTGACCTACTAAGTCATGCTCTAGGATAAGAATTCCCTTAACGTGTACTTAGAGGTGCAACCCTCTCATAACTTGTATGGGTACAATTCTTCCAGCTCGGAATACGGACAGAACCCTCGTGGTATCTTATCATCATGAATTCCTATGAAGGTTAAGGAAACTCAAAGGTTTTGCAATCCAGGAATGCAATGTTTAGCTAAATCTGCACCATTTCCATCTAAGACTAGCACTGATCCCAATGAAAGTGGAATTTCAAATGACCCCGGGGTCAACAATGTCAATCTCTTTTTCGAAGAGTGTATTGCTTTTGCTATTGAAAGAGACTGTGCATAAGGGTATAACAAAATCATGATGGTCAATATGGGGAGGAATGCAGCTCCCCTCATTATAAATATTGATGATGCAACTGTTCGGTATGCAGTCTTGTCGCAGTATACTCCTTCAAATTTATCTTTTGACCATTCTCTTTATCACATAAGGCATCCGATCCACCTCATCATATCTTAAGATACCAGGGGGGTTCCCTTGCATGTATTCAGTAAAGTTGTAGCAACATCCGCATTGAATAGTTATTCTTCCTTTCCAGAGCATCCAGTTTTGCGTTTCTGCATATGTTCTTGGTCTCAATAAAAGAGCTCGGCCTCTGGCTTGCAGAGGAAACACACCATCCAAAATCCTCTTCTAATCATTATCTGCGAAGAATTTCATATATAGCACTAAGCCTTCCAATATATTGATCATTTCACCTCGAATTTCTTCATAGAATTCAAATTCTCTTTGCTTTACCCTGCTTACTCATTCCATCTCAGTTGTAGGAATATCATCAAATTATTGGGGCGGTGCTGGCCTCCTTATTTTCACAACTTCAACGACCCGTGTCTGCTCTGTACATGCAGGTAGTGGAATATAAGACTCAACGTCTGTATATGCTTCTTTGTGACTTTCCACTCTGGCGGCCGTGAACTCTTGCGACACTGCGTTCTTTGAAGTGGTGCGTCTGGCACTCTATCCTCATTAACACTTATTAAATTTCCTGTCGTAGCAATTATCAGGGATTGTAGCCAACTGATCCCTTCCATTTGTTGAGTGATCATCTTTTTTCTCTTTTACGAGGAATAATCTTCAACTCCAATTTTCAGTAGAGACGGTGATCCTTCTTTTTCTTCTCAGCTAAGAACATCCATCAAAGGACCTTCATAATTCACATCAACATGGCACAAGTCAAAATTGAGGTCTTTGAAGTCGTGATGAGTTGCCCTTTCCTTATCCAGTGCAAGATTTAGGCCATCTTTGAAGAAAAAGATCAGCTTACGCTCCGACATTTCATCTAAAGAAGACAGAAAAAACATCAACGCGCTGACATCCAACATGAACAAGAACAAAAAAGAAGTATAAAAAATTTTTATAATCTGAAAATTCTATTTATTCAATTTTATTTAATTTAGGTAGATTTAAAAAACAGAAAAAAATGAGCAATTTCAAATTTTTTTTCTGTTTATTGAGGTTAATTTATTACAAAACTTTAGACCCAATCACAGATTTTTGGTCAAACAAATAACCCCATAACAATCAAAATTTCAAAAAGCAAATGTTGATTTCAAGCGGCATCATGTCAGGTAATATATCTTCAAGTAGCAGCTGCTGACCGGCAACATAGGTCTTCCGCCCTAGAAATCCACCAGGTAAGATCCTCTTGACTAAACTTCTTCGATGACAAATGGTCCCTCCCAGGTTGGTTAAGGTTTTACACCTATCTTACGGTGTGTAAGAATAGGACTTTTGAGAATGAGAATGTGGTCACTGACTTTAAACGTCCTCGAGCGGACCAATTTGTTGTGTGCTTGCATCATCCTTGCTTGGTAGATCTCCAGTTGTTGTTGTGCTGCTAGCCATTTTTCCTCAATACTATATAGTTTTCTCAGTCTGAGTTTTGCATTTTATTCTACTGTGAGTTGGTTGGCAACAACGACTCTAAGAGACGGTATCTGAACATCTCGCGGTAGTACGGCCTCGGACACATACACAAGTACGTAGGGTGTGCATCGAGTTAAAGTTCTGAAAGTCGTTTGGTAGGCCCGTAAAGCTTTTAGTAGCCTATTACGCTAATCTCTTTTATTTTCATCCAATGTCTTCTTCAAAATTTTTACTAGTGTTTCGTTGAAAGCCTCAGCTAAGCCATTTGCTCTAGGATAGTAAATTGTTGAGTATATCCAATCTATCCCATGTTGTTTAACAAAATTGTTGATATTCGTGCTTTTGAGGGATATCCAATTATCAAAAATCACTCTACGTGGAACACCGAAATGGTAGACTATATTGGTCTTGCAAAATTGCATAACATGCTGTGATGTAGATATTCGTGCTTTTGAGGGATATCCAATTATCAAAAATAACTCTACGTGGAACACCAAAATGGTAGACTATAGTGGTCTTGCAAAATTGCAGAACATGCTGTGATGTAACCTCTAAGAATGACAATACCTCTACCCACTTGGAAAAGCAGTTAGTAGCGGCAAGAATAAATCTATATCCCTTAGAGGATGGAGAGTTTATTGGACCTATTATGTTTGTACCCTAACACTCAAATGGCCACGAGGCAACAGTTGGGTGTAGCACATTCGGAGGTTGGTGTTAGACTACCCCATGCACTTGGCAAAGGTGACACCTCCTAGTTGTATTCGTACAATTGAATATCATTGTTGGCCAATAATATCCGAGCCTTTTAATCCTCAATTTCATCTTTGGCCCTGGCTGGTGAGCACCACACAATCCGAAATATACTTCTTTGATGATATTCTGTGCTTCTGCTCTGCTCAGACATTGCAACCACATTGATCAAATGACCTCCTGTAGAGAACATCTCCCACTAAGGCATATGACATAGCCCTTCTTGTGATATGATATGCCTCAAACTTAATCTTCTGGCATCTTTCCAATTTGCAAATATTCTATGAATGGCTTACACCAATCTTCATTGATATCAATAACTGCAATCATCATTCCTTCTTGCTTTTCGAGCTTATGTAGATTATCGAGGTCGATTGACTCGTCTTTCTTATACTTTAGTATCAATTGAATCCTCTAATGGACACACTAATTCCTTAACAAATTTTACTAGAGCATCCACATGGGCGTTATCTCTCCAAGGAATCCAGTATAAAGTCACATTAAGAATCTGCTCAAATAACTTCATCGCGTACTGATGGTATTTTTCTAATATTGGTTTCATAATCTTTTATTGTCCAAAAACTTATTGAATGATAAGTTGAGAGCAACCATAGATGACAATATTGATTATATACATTGAGATTGACAACTCTAACCTGGTGATTAGCGCTTCATATTCTGCTTCGCTATTTGTACACAACTCTGTAAGGTTATAGGAGAATCTAAACATACCCTTATCTGGCGTGATAAAAATTAGACCAATCCCTTCTTTGCTTGGTATAATTATTTCTGATCCTTTATCATTTCTTGCTGAAGAAGCTCCATCGAAATACCTTTCCCAAGGCCTGGCATTGGAGGGTTCTATTTGCAGTATTTACTCATTGATCCTGATATTCTTTTTTATATGTAGAATTTAAGAAGTTGACACCACAACTTGAAGATTTTAATCCTCGGTAATGAAACCAAAAACTTGATCACAAGCAAAGTAAGATTTCAATTATATTTCTAGGGATTCTATGCAAGTATACATATTTTTATCGAGTAATAAATGACTTTTTAATTAAGCCCCAAATATCGATCCCATGGAGATTGAGGTTAATCATGGTGACTTTCAAGAGAAATTCTAGTTTAGAATAGCACACCCTAGCTTGGAAGGTTGATAAAAGTTTGGATTTGATTTTATCCTACAATTATCACTATAATACTACTTCTAATTCTAAATTAAAATACTTAGTGACAAAAAAAAAAGTGGGGTTTTTAATATATTAAAAGTACTCTTCCTCATGCATTGAAAGTAGTGACATGTGTAAGAGTAAAACAAGTAGTGACAGAGATTGAGACAAATAAGAGTAATTATATTCCTTACCCTTGCTAGAGATGTTATAAAAAACATTAGTTAATCTAAAGTTTGAATAGTTCTAAAGATGGGATAGGTAGGGAAGATACTAGCTCTCACTCTAGAGTTCCCTCTTATCCCTGCACATGGAGGCTAACATCTTGCATTAAAACCTAAACTAATAGACCAAATTAGGGAGCTTTAGCCTATCACTCTAAATTCCTCTAATTCTACACCCATCAAAGATTATTTCCCTATTCATTTTCACTCAACCATATGGACTACATTCTCATCTTTACAATCTCATGTGATTCTACCATATTTGATTGAGACAATACAATCCCAGATCTTACATGTTTCACAACATATTTTAACATGAAAATTGATCAAGTTTATATGCAAATGAAGAAAAAAGCAAAATCATCACAATATATTCTCACTCTACTCAATTTTATGCCCTGCACATGCATACTAACTCATTATAAGGGAGAAGAGTAAAGAAAACTACTCACTAAACATGGAGAAATAAAAAGAACTTTTCATTGAACAATACTTTGAAACCATACAAACAAAGTACTAAATTTAAATCAAAATAAAATAAAAATACTTATCTTTGATACAAATCAAACTCTCCTTGTAGATCAAAAGAAATCTCCTTGTAATCCTCTCCAAAAACAAAGTGAAAATAAAAGAAGAAATCTCTCACTCTCTCTCTTTCTCACCATGCTGCCCCACTTTGGGCTCATGCCCAAGCCTTATTCTTCTTCTCCAAGTGCTCTTCTCCTCATTTAATTAATTCAAGAGTCTAAGAGATATCTTAAAAACATTTCCAAGCCTTTTTTTATAATTTCCCAGGCGATGCTTAAATGTCTCTTCAAAACTGTCCAGATTCAATGAATCTTCCAAATGGTGCCTAAATTACCTCTTAAAAACTCTATATAACCACCCTAAAGTCTTATAAAAATTACTTTTTATCATTTCCAATTAATTTCCTGAGAGATGCATGAAACATCGCTTTAAAAATCATCCAAATCTGATGTATATTGAAGAAGTTATGCTAAAAACAGTCTCTGGCGCCTAAGCACCAATATTTGGGCCCTTAGGCACCCTCCTCTCTGTTTGGTGGCAGCTGAGCGCATTTTTTGGTGCTTAAGCACCAATAATGGGCACTTTAGTGTCTAATTTAGGTTCCCTTGTCTTCGGTGTGCCCCGATTTGACCCGATATTCTTCGATTTGCTCTGTTTTGGTCCATTTTTGCTCCTTTGGCTCCAATCACTCAAAATTCTTCAATTTGATCTACCTACAACCAAAAAAAACAAGAAAACATACCTTTAAAGTGCAATATCATCATTAAATATAGCATAAAAAATAGTACATTTTTTGGCGTATCAAAATCCCCATAACTTAAACATTACTTGTCCTCAAGTAATAATACATTTTTAAAATAATTTATGTAAATAAGAGTTAATGGGTCCTCCTATAGAATTGCTAAAATTTTGTTCTAAAAATGTGATAGTTCAAATTAGAAGATCTTCTAGTGACTCAGACTAGCCAAAGTCTAAAATATTTATCATCAAACTTGGGAATTTGTTTTCCTATCTAAT
Source organism: Phalaenopsis hybrid cultivar (assembly GCA_002079205.1). Lineage (NCBI taxonomy): Eukaryota > Viridiplantae > Streptophyta > Magnoliopsida > Asparagales > Orchidaceae > Phalaenopsis > Phalaenopsis hybrid cultivar. Next base: position 179,341 of record JXCR01118358.1, on the reverse strand, counting down.
TCATAAATATATGCAGATTTTTCAAACTTCGGATTCTATGAACTTTACTTTCTAGGCTTAAGAACTCTCTTAAAAATATTTTTTTTCTAATATAAGTATAAAAATAAAGCTTAGGATTATTTTAAGTTCTTTACTCTAGAAAGACTCAAGTGAAACCAATTTTTGATTAGGACCTCTCTTCAAGATTCTCCTCACCTTTTCTTTTCTTTTTTCTTGCATCTTTTCTTTTTGGATCTTTCGATTCATCTTTTATTTTTTCTTTGTTTTATGTGAGGATTACTATATCTGGATAATTCCTTAAATAATTTTGAATTCCACTATCCTCCTCTAAAGTTAAAACTTATTACTTCCTTCACTTGAAAAGATGTATATATATATATATATATATATATTAAAATACTTTCTAAGATAGCTTCAAAATTTTTTAAAATAAAAATTCTAAGAATCCTTAATTTTTCAAAAATACAATTTTTCCTACTAAAAATAGTTATTCATTTTCCCAAGCTCTCCAATAAATATCCCTAACTCTAGGTTCACCCTTTTCACCAAAAATATCAACTAAGTTTTCCTACTCCATTTTTATACTTAAAATTCTAACATCCTTAAGATGACTCCACATAAAAATAATCATTAGAAATAAAATACAAATTTATTTGTAGTACTTTTGANATATATATATTAAATATATTTCTAAGAGAGCCTTAAATGTTTTAAAATAAAAATTCTAAGAATTCTTAATTTTTCAAAAATAAAATTTTTCCTACTATAGTTAGTTATTCATTTTTCCAAGCTCTCCAATAAATATCCTTAACTCTAAGTTCACCCTTTCACCAAAAATATCGACTAGGTTTTCTTACTCCATTTTTATACTTAAAATTCTAACAACCTTAGAATGAATCCACATAACAATAATCATTTAAAATAAAATACAAATTAATTTGTAGGACTTTTGAAAATAATTAAGGTTTAAATTCGAAACATTTTTCTTTTCCTCCAAACTTAAGCTCAAACAAGTGTAACAATGAAGTACAAAAATATGCGGCAGGGAAAGAACACTTACAATTTACAACACATACATAAAAAATATAAACAAGTAACACATGGTAGAACATTTTAGTAGAAAGTAAATCTAGCCTAAACATGTTTGGCATAACACTATAAAGGAATTTTAAATCGTAGAATAGGTACAAACTGAAGATTAAACATGAACACATTTTAAACTTTATAAAGAAATTGTTGAATGCTAACAAGTTCAAAATATTGAGATAAGTCTTTTCATCTCCAATGACTCATTCAACTTGACTCATAAACCTGGACACACAAAGTCCAATATATAGACTCGCAGATTCATAAGCAAACAACAAATGAGGTTTATTTGATCTCCCTTCTACTCACATTTCCCCACATTACTTTCAATTTCTAATAGAATAAACTACACTAATAACGTTGGTTTATTATAAAACTTTATATGGTTATCATCCATGGACTAGAATTCCCTCATGTGTTGCCAATTTAATTGTCAGTTTAAGTCTAAGGTATACACACTTTGATAAATAAAAATACTGTAGTTCATCCAGATGTTGTTCACTAAGTAAGTTCATGACCTTACTCAGTGAAGACAAAGTCAAATAAAGGAAGTAAAACAGTTGACATGGAGTGGTCTAAGTCTAAACTCTACATGCTTCAAGGTAATGCGTAGCTCCGGTTAAGAACTATGACGTCACAGACTCGTCAACCTGCTCCTACTAGAAATCATATACAAAACTAGACATGATGAAGGAATTACATCACAACATTAATCCAATCCACTCTTACAAATCAACCAAAGATCAAAGTCCACCATCTCACTACTATCAAATCCAAAATAACAACAATCACAATAAACAGATAACAAAGATCATCATGTGTTGCCTCCCACGAAGTGCTTGGTATAACATCGACGACCCGATGTATCCAATTTTTACTCTGGTTGTCCAACATCAGAATCTCATTCATTTTGTCTGTATATCACGGAATATGCCATTCTGGGATTTTGAATAACTCTTTCTTAGGATATCTTTTACTGATTTCATCATTCAACTCAAGTTCTTGTGATTAAGTCAAATTTGAAGATATAATGATTGGTACTCTAGATGAATTCCCCAAATAGGTAAGCCTTAAAATTGTGTGGGGAACATTCATCTTAAGTTCAAGAGATTTTTCAACAGATGGAATTAAAAATTTTCTATTTTTAGTAATGTCCATCATTTCACACCTCTTCTTAACATGCATACAGTCTTCTTTAAACAGCATTTTCAACTCATCATGAAAGTCCATTTTGATCTCATCTGTTAACTTACTCTTATAATTTTCTTGAAAATGATTTTTAATTGGATAATCAACTTCATCGATCCAAAAACAATAATCATCTTTTGTCTCAGCTGGATACTTCATAGCCCTTAACTTAAAAATGGCTTCATGGTTATTAATATTCATAGTCAACTCTCCTTTTTGTGCAGCTATCATAGCTTGTCTAGCAATAAGAAAAGGTCTCCCTAAGATAATTATATTTTCTATATCTTCCTCCAAATCTAATACAATAAAGTCCATAAGAAAGATAAATTTATCCACTATAACAAGCATGTCTTCTATAACCCCTTTTGGATAATGATAGATCGATCAGCTAACTGAAGGGTTACAATAGTGGGAGAAATATCAGTTAAACCTAAACTTCTAAATATAAATAGAAGCATCAGGTTAATGCTTGATCCTAAATTGCATAAAGCTTTTCCACATAATCTTTCTCCAATTGCACAAGGAATTACTAAGCTAGAAGGATCTTTAAGTTTCTTAAGATGTTTTTTATTAAATATAGCGCTACACTCCTCACTTAGTGCAACTGTCTCGTAATACCCAAACTTCCTTTTCTTGTTTAATATCTCCTTCATAAATTTTGGAACAGATACCAAGTTATGCAAAATTTATGAAGGAGATATTAACATTGAAAGGTATATTTATCGTTAACTTTGTAAGTACTTCCATGAACATTGGAAATTATTTATCTAACTCATGCTGTCTAAGTTTTTGAGGAAATGAAGGTGGTGGTTTTTCTAAATTAATTTTAGTTGGAGATATTACATTTTCCAAATCCTTAGAAACATGTTCTTTTGGTCTTTTAGTTTCCTTTGTTTCTCTCACAACTTCTTTCTCTTTGCAACCACACCCTGAAGCTCTCTTCCACTTCTTAATTGGACAACATCTATTTGTTCAACATTTTTTTCTTTAGGGTTGATCTCAGTGTTGCTAGGAAGTGTTCCTTGGGGTCTATTGAGTGAACTGGCAATTTATCCCAATTGATTCCTTATGTTTCTAATCGCAACATTTTGACCTTGCAACTGGTTTCCCATTTGCAATACCACGTCTTCTAAAGACATCTTCTTATCCTCACATTATTGATCATTGTTATGGTCTAGTAGATATGAAGTTCTATAGTTTGTGTTCCCTTGAATATTCTAACTTTTATTAGGATTTGCATGATTATTTTCCCATTGTTGGTTTCCACCCACTGAAGTATGATGCCATTTAAAATTAGGATGTTTCTTCCAACCTGGGTTGTAAAAGTTAGAATACGGGTTGTTTATGGTATTTAAAGTCTCATATGATAAGTTAGAATCAACCATATGCTTTAATGAACTTTCATCACTTACTGAAGTAAATTGCGGCTAGTTCATTCCAAAATGGTCCAGCTTCCTTGATATTGTAGCAATCTGAGATGCTAGAGAAGCAATCATATTGGTATCACGAACACTGACTACCTTTTTAGGATTTACCCTTGTAGAGGGCCATTGAAATACATTTGTAGCCATTTCTTCAATTAACGCATAGCTACATCAAATGGTTTTGATAATAACGATCCACCGGCGGCTGCGTCAATTGTAGGCCTAAGAGATCCTACTAACCCATTGTAAAAAATTTAAATGATTAACCAATTGGGCAGAGCATGGTGTGGACACTTACTTAAGAGTTCCTTAAATCTTTCCCAGGTTTCATATATTGATTCCCCTTTATACTGACAAAATGAGATAATATCGTTTCTATGTTTAGTAGTTTTTGAAGGGTGGAAAATACTTAGCTAAGAATTTCTGAGTTAACTCCTTCTAATTTTTAATAGAGCCAGGTGCTAATGAGTATAACCACATTTTAGCCTTATCCCTTAGCGAGAAAGGAAAAATCCTTAGTCTAACAACATCATCTTACATGCCGTTATAACGAAATGTAGCACAAATTTCTAGAAAATTTGATAAATGTAAATAGGGATCCTCCGAAGGAGTTCCCCCAAACTGATTGTTCATCACTAGTTGGATAATCGATGGATTTATTTCAAACGAGTCAGCTTCTATGGCAGGGGTTTGAATACTTGAGTGAATTTCATCTATCGTAGGATTTACATAATCCCTCAATGATTATGATGATTTTCCAAGTTATTTTTTTGAATGTTTTCCATTTTCATTTTTAGTTTTTCAAGTCCTTTCTCTTTTTTAATTTTTTTGATTTATTCTAACTCGGGATCATAAGACACAAGTCCTGTAGATCCTTTATTTCACATACACACACAACAAAAAATACAGTAATAATTAAGCAAATTAAAAAAAATTTATTCAGCACTATAAAACATTTTCACAAACACATTGTTTTTCACACAAACTATTTTTTTCACAACATTTTTTATACAAAAAATACTTTTCACACAAAAATAGTTTTTAAGGAACTACAATTTCCAAGTGTAAGCCTAATTACTTCAACTAAAATTCTCCTAAAATTAAAGATCAACCGTTGTGAGACGCAAAAAAACCTGATCCCGATATTCTTTTTATATGTAGAATTTAAGAAGTTGACGCCACTGCTTGAAAATTTAATCCCCAATAATGACACCAAAAACTTGATCCCAAGCGAAGTAAGATTTAAATTATATTTCTAGGGATTTTATGTAACTATACGTATCATTATCAAGTAATATAGAGCTTTTTGATTAAGCACCGAATATCGATCCCATGGAGATCGAGGTTAATCACGACGACTTTCAAGTGAAATTCTAATTTAGAATAACACGCTCTAGTTTGGAAGGTCGATAAAAGTTTAGTTTTTATTTTATGCTACAATTATCACTACAATACTACTTCTACTTCGAAATTAAAGTACTTAGTGTAAATTAGAATGTGGGGTTTTTAATATATTAAAAGTACTCTTCTTAATGCAATGAAATTAGTGACATGTGTAAAAGTAAAACAAGTAGTGAGAGAGATTGTGACAAATAGGAGAAATTATATTCTTTACCCTTACTAGAGATGTTATAAAGATTAATGGTTAATCTAGAGTTGGAATAGTTCTAAAGATGGGCTAGGCAGGGAAGATACTACCTCTCACTCTACTGTTCCCTCTTATCCCTCCACCTGGAGGCTAACATCTCACATCAAAACAAAAAATAATAGACGAAATTAGGGGGCTTTAGCCTGTCACTCTAAAGTCCACTAATTATACACCCATCAAATATTATTTTTTTATTTTTTTTCACTCAACCATATGGACTACATTCTCATCCATACAATCTAGTGTGATTCTAACACAGTTGATTGAGACAACACCATCACAGATCTTACATGTTCTCACAACATATTTTAACATGAAAGTTGATCAAGTTTACATGCAAATGAATAAAAAATTAGAATCATCACAATCCATTATCACTTTACTCATTTCTATATCTTACACATTCATACTAATTCATTACAAGAAAGAAGAGTAAGGAAAACTACTCACTACACATTGAGAAACAATAAGAACTTTTCAATGAGCAAGATTTTGAAACCATACAAATAAACTACTAAATTCAAATCAAATATAATTAAAATACTAATCTCTAAAAGAAATTAAACTCTCCTTGTATAGAAAAAGCAATTTCCTTACAATCCTCTCAAAGAACAAAGTGAAAATTAAAGAAGAAACCTCTCAGTCTCTCTCTTTCTTTCTCACCTTGCTACCCCACTTGGGGCTCACGCCCAAGAATTATTCTTCATCTCCAAGTATTCTTCTCCTCTTCTAATTAATTCAAGAATTTAAGAGATATTTTAAAAATATTTCCAAGGCTTTTTTTATAATTTCCTAACAGATGCTTAAGTGTCTCTTCAAAACTGTCCAGATTCAATGAATCTTTCAAATGGTGCCTAAAGCGTCTCTTAAAAACTCCATATATCTACCCCAAATTCTTCTATAAAGTCCCTTTTCTCATTTCCAATGAGATTATCAAGATATTCATGAAGCAAAACTTCAAAAATCGTCCAAATCTGACATATATTGAAGAAGTTATGCTAAAAACTGTCTCTGGCGCCTAATCACCGGTTCTGGGTCGCTTAGGCTCCCTCCTCTCTATCTGGTGGCACATAATTTCCATTTTTTGTGCTTAAGTGTTGGGCACAGGCACTTAAGTGTCGGGTTTAGGTCCCCTTAGCTCCGGTGTGCCTCGATTCGACCCGATTTGCTCTGGTTTGCTCTGTTTTGGTCCATTTTTATTCCTTTAGCTCCAATCACTCCAAATTCTTTAATTTGATGTACCTACAAAAAAAACACAAGAAAAAATTTCTTTAAAGTGCACTATCATCATAATATATAACATAAAAAATAGTACATTTTTAGGCGTATCACTCGTCTAGCAGTTCATTGTCGAGTGGGGACCCAACTAGAAGTGGGTGTGCAGCAAGAAAATTTGATAAAATATATCCCTTGATAGTGTGGAGGGGAACAAAATTTATATCAAATTACAATAAATCATCGACCATCTTGCTAGATGCCCAGAAAGTGTTGGTCGGGTCATCAAATATTGCAACAGATTAACTTTTGAAATAAGGCTAATTTTATGAGAAAGCGTGTAATGCCTAAACTTTTGGGCAGCAAAAATTAAAGCTAGGAAATGCTTCTTAATAAGTGGGTATGTTATCTCTGTTGGTATTAAATGATGACTCAAGTAGTAGAGTGCATTTTCCTTACCCTTATCATTTACTGAGGCTAATAGGGCTCCGATAGAGTTGTCTAAAGTCGGATTATACAGTATCAATGGTTTTCTCGAGATAGGGGCTTCCAAAACATAAGATTTCATTAAATATTGTTTAACATCCTTGAAGGCCCACTGGCATTTCTCTTTCCAAATGAATCTTGCATATTTTTTAATTAATGCCGAGAAGGGTTGACACCTACCTGAGAGATTAGAAATAAAGTGTCTCAAATATGCCAACTTCCCTTGGAATGATCGTGGTTGTTTCAAAGTTTTGGGAGGAGGCATTTCCAAGATAGCTTTATCTTATTTGGGTTCCCCGATGATGATAACGAATCCTAGAGATTTCCTGGAGGTAATGCTAAAGGCACACTTTAAGGGATTCATCTTAAGATTGTACTATCGTAATCATTTAAACAGGATCCTCAAATCATACAAATGGTTTTTTTTCTGTTTACTTTCGATGATAAAATCATCCACTTAGCACTCCACTTGGTTGTGAATATGATCATCAAAATTCTTTGTCATTGCATATTGATATGTTGCTCTGACATTCTTTAATCCAAACGACATCATTATAGCAGAAAATACCAATTAGTGTTCTGAAAACTGTAAGTACTACATCTTCTGGATCCATCTTTATCTGGTTGTATTCTAAAAATCCATCCATAAAGGAGAAAATTTTATGTGTCGAAGAGATGTCCATCATTAATTTTAGTATCGCTAATGGAAACTCATCTTTTGGACACGTTTTATTAAAATCCCTAAAGTCATGGATTTGTCCATTTTTCTTCTTAACTGGTATGACATTGGCTAACCATGTGGGGCATTTCTCTTCTCTTAAAAAGTTAGCATCTATTAATTTCATCACCTCGACAATGACTTGTTGTTCTATTTCAAGGCACATCCTTCTAAGAGCTTGTTTCATTAGGGTCATATCTTTGTCTACCCCAAGTCTATGCACTGTAACTTTTGCTGATAGCTCAAACATTTCATCGTAACTCTAAGAAAATCAATCTTTAAATTTTGATAATAACCTTATCAACTCTATGAATTTTCCCTCACTGAGTAAGGAACTTATAATGGTTGGTCGGGGCTGCTCCACAGTCCCAATGTTAATTTCTTTTAATTCATCAATTAATGATTTAATTTCTTTTTCAAATTATGGTGGAGCATCACCTATTAATTGGTCTTGAGAGTCATCCTCAACATCAAGGCAATTCTCTTCTAATATGCTAGTAACAACCATGCAAAATTTTGAACCATCAACGGATCCTACAGTACCAAATCCGAAACCCTCTTTTGAATTGGAAGTTCAACTTTTAATATTCCATAAGTTTTCAAATAGTTGTAACTTATCTTTTTGGCATTTGCTTTGGCACATACATAAGAAGAAAAGTAACTGAAAGGTAGTTCCATTTATTTATTAGATCATCATCCAAATTTACATGATTTTCAGAACTAGCAGAAGAAGAAGCACGATAAAACTTAATCAATTTCAAACCATCACTATGAACTTCCTTGACCTCTAAACTCTCAAACTTTTGGGGGTAGATCGGAGTAATGGTCATGTCATTCACTTAGTGGTTGATCTGATCGTACATTGACTCATATTCATATTTTTGCACATCTTCCAAGGAGATTTCATACTAAGGCTTCTTTTCTTTTGTCATCATCATTTCTTCCTTGGAACTTTCTTCATCGAAACATTCTTCCATGTCGATGTTGATGGTTTGCCTAGTCCGTTCAACAATCGTATTGGTTCTCCCTTATCCAGATAGAATGTCGCAGCGGAGTTGAATGGCCTCTTCTTTGTGATCTTTCCGAATCTTGCACTTCATTTGATACAACTTTGCAAGAAAAGACTATTTTCTTCAGAGGTGCGTTGTAGGAGACATCTTCATGAATGCCTACTTCATGTACTGAAAATGGTTGTAAACCTCCTCTAATGCAATTTTCTTGCCCTTATTTGAAATATTTGATGCACTGATTTAATGATGATGGAACCATATTAGGCTCGTGAATCCATGGTCTTCCAAGTAGAGCATTGATGGAAGTCTCTACATCGATGATATGTAATTTTACAGTTTTTACTAGTTCTTTGGCATTCATTAATAATGTAATTGATCCAATGGCTCTTTCTCCTTTCTGATTAAACCCCCTTAACATCATTTTATCAGTTGTAAGCTCGTGAGCTTCAATGTCTAAATATGCTAACTTCCATAGACTCATTAAGTTGAGTGATTCTCCTGAGACTACCAAGACTCTAAATAATACAAATTTGCCGATGTTGACGGAGATATAAATCGGTCGAATATGGTCGGTAGTACCGAGCAACAAGTCTTCATCCGTGAAGGTTATCATAGGGTGTTCTTTTAACGAACAAACTTCATCCGAGGATGTGCTTTCCAACTGAGCTAAGTAAATCTCTAGGTTCAGCAAGGTTGTAATCAAAGATTCCCGCATCTCCTTCGGTAGGATTAGAGCATCGTAAATTCTTAATTTGGCTGGCAACCTCCTAAGATGAGCTAGCACGTCATAATCAACTTCTTATGATCCTCCAATTTTCACTTGGTTATGTGGCTCTTCCACTGGCGGAGGTGGATGTAGCTCTTCTTGAGTAACTATTTATTTTTCTTTATCCACTGGAGCTGACCTTGAGGTTAATACTTTCCTGCTCCTTAGATTTACTTATGTAATTTCTTCTTCCTCAGATACTGTAGGAAAAACTTCTGGTATTCTTTCTTCATCAGAAAGATCCAAGTATATCGTAAGTGGTGTACCATGACATTCAAGGACTGGCTCCTCACTCTGGGCGCTATCGTAAATGGTATTATCAATGTCTTCATCGTTCTTATTAACAGGTTTATTGGACTCAAGTACAATTTGAAGATCGATTTGAGAATTGAGATCATAGTTAGATTGAACAAAGTCAGTTATGTTATCATTAGAAACAACTAAAACGTAGCCAAAATCATAATCATTATGTTCATGATACCCCGTTGGGGCAAAAAAATAATCATACATGGTCAGAGGTTCGAGGATTTTCTTCCCTGAATCCGAGATAACTAATCTAATAGAGGCAACGCCTATCCTACCCCCCCGTACTATCAGTTTTAACAATGTCCCTCTTTTTCTTTTCTTCCGGTTGTGGTGACTTCTTTGGCAAAACATCCAACTTGGGCTGAGCAGGTTGTAAACTCTGAACGACTGCTTGAGCTGAAGTGGTCTGAATCTGATCCAATATTTTCTTAGATGACTTGCTACAAACTGTGCTCCATCCATCTTTATTTGGATATGAATTTATTGGAACAATAGGCTCGACCAAAATCAAATTCACAGAACCTTTCTCTGGCTCTTCAATTATTATTTCGGGATTTTTATGTTTCCTTCTTTATAGTTCCTCTCGAGCCAATCTTTAAAGGCGAAACAACCTTCTATTGTATGCCCCAACATTCTATGGTAGAGACAAAAAATGGGAATATCTTTTTTATCAACCTCTTCAGGCTTCTTTAGTTCTAGCAACCTGAACTCTGATTTCTTTATCAAGTTTATGAAGATCTTTAACATAGCCTCATCTTTGAAGGAGTATTGTCTTCTCCTTCATTCTGATCTGGTACGATCTTCCTTGGTATAGTTGTTGGCTAGAATGTCTAAATTGTTGTACTTGCTATTAAGCACGGTGTAATGATTGCTAAGAAATTTTGTGAGAAGGCTCTACTTATATTTTCAGTGGTTACTTTCCTTTATCGGTTGTTGTCACTGTCCCAGACCTCTTCTCAAATGCTCTGGTTATCCTAGATTTCTCTGCTTTCTCTTGAGAATCCATATGCTTAGCTTCCTCTTATAAACTGCTAGCAGTACCTAACAGCTTCTCAAAGAACATGATGGTGAGTCCCTTGAGCATGAATACCACATGCCCATGTATGCTCTTGAGCATAATCTCAATTGTATGTTGTTCTTATAGTTGAGTTTCACATTTCATGCTAAGTTTTCTCCACCTCAAGATGTAATTCACTAGAGTTTCATTGGGTCTTTGCTTCTCCACTACAAGATCCCTAATGGAAATATGATGTTGTGCTCTAGAAAATATCTTTATGAATATCTGCTCTAATTCGGTGAACACCTTAACTGATCTATTAGGTAGCTTGACATACCGTTCAAATGCAATCCTTGACAGGCTGCTCATGAACTGTCAGAAGTGTAAGGCTTCATTACCTCCGGTGTTGCCACAATTGGCCTGAAAATGTGCTATATGTTGCCTGGGATTCCCAGTTCCATAAAATATCTTAAAGTTTGGTGACACAAAGCCCTTGGGGTAGCGTACGACATCAAACTCCTCCGGGTAAGGTCTACCCCTTGAAATCAATGCACAACCCTTAGATTGAGCTAAGGCCTCCCAAACTTGTTGTTTGAACAATTTTTTAATATCCTTCTCAGCCATGGTATTTGGTAAGGAATCTTTCTTTTGCTGCTCTTCTCTTTTAGCAGAAGCAACATCTCTTTGCTCACCAGTGACATGGATTATTTCAAGCTGGTTAACTCCTGGAGAAGTTACCTGCTATGACTGGGAATGCCCACTAACTGGGCCATCTCATCCATTCACTTTTCCATTTGACTGATTTGTTCGTCTCTTAAGAAAATAGCTCGGCGTAAATCATCCAAGCATTCTCTTCGATGAGATGATGGGCGGTGCACACTTATGAAGCAGATCTAGTCTCAATTTCATGAATATCCATGAAATCCTCATCAAAGTAATTATTGAAATCAAAATCCTCATCATCATCATTAATTGTTACACCATGTTCTTTGGCTAGCTAAAAATTCTCAGCTCTGAGCTTTCTGACCTTTTCTTTAAATATTGCTTAATGGATTTCCTTAAGATCTGGATGATTTTTTTGAACGTCGTTCACTTGTTCGTCAAATTCTATAGTAGATATTTCAGAATTTTGTCCCACCTTGTCATTCTACCTTGCAGGCTCAGCAGACCGTATCGGTATGGCAACTTTGGGTATCCAAACTCTCTTTCTTGATGATGATGTCCTTAGATAGGGTATCTCAGTATAGGCATTGACATGTCGGAGAGGAGTGTGCTCCTCGCGGTGTGAACCAATCACAACACTAGGAAATTTTTCATCTTTTCCCTCTTCAGAACATTCCTGTGAGTAATAACTGGTTGAACCTTTAGACCAAGTTGTGACCGGTCGACATCTTGCAGACTTTGGAGCAGTAGAGGCAACAATATCTGTAGTGATAAATGTAGTATAAATCCTACTTACCAGCTGAAATCTGACGGGAGTACGTGTTGGTAAAACTTCAGCTGACTTATGGGACTGTCAAGCAATTGTGGCATCCCTTGGGATTTCTTTATTCATTTGCGGGGACACCAAATTTCCCATTTGCTTAAGCAATTTAGCCACTGAAAATCCTTCTTTAGTGGCCAGTCTCTGGAAAACCGTACTGATTTGGGTGGTGGGAGCAGACTTCTTCCTCTCCCCATCATGTCTATGAGGTGATGATAAAGTAGCAGTGATCTTATTGGTACTTTCGTACCCGTTAGTATCCAATAATCCAAATTCCTCCTCATGAGGAAACTCATCATCTTGTGCTTTCTTTAAGATTTGGGCCTTAGCTGCTCTCTGAGATTTTTGGTTGCGGTTCTTTCTTTGCTATCGAGTTAGTGGTGCAGACTTTGAAATCGGTCCAATCTCAAATTCTGACGGAGGGATTGTAAGTTCCTTAGTTTCATCTTCTACGATCATAATCTTCTCTCCTTTAGCAGAAAAGGAAACAACAGACTTGGCAGGTGCTGGAGGAGTTGTAGTTTTCACCTTCTTGCAAAAAGGGAACTCCTTAAGATAGTTCAGGTCAAATTCAGCAGATGGCTTCTAAGTTTTTGGAGCGGCGGCCTTCATTATAATAAATGGGGCCTTTATAAGGGTGATTTCATGTTCATTGAATCCAGCTCCAAACTTGATGGTCGGAGCGACATTGTGAGCGTTGCTGCTAGTTGGCAAATTACAGGAAAAGGTGATGGTGGGGAACGCCATTGGAGCAGCTTCAAGAAGAAAGCTCTGAGGTTAGTTATTTGGCGAATACTTTAGAAATCTTTTGCAAACACTAAAAAAATTAACATAGGCTGATCTGTAGACTGGAAAAAAATTATTTATTTTATTTTTAGTTTGTGAAGGTTTTAAACTTTAGTAAAAATAGTTTGAATGTTCAAGGATTGTTGACCTCACTTTTGGTTGAGGTCTAGAAATTTCTTTAGTAGCCTAGGTCTAGCCATAGAACTTTCCTATTGACTAGTCTTAGAAAACTAGAAAAAGTACCCTCACCATTAGAAATTCAAAACTCTTCTCTTTACTCAACTTGAAATTCCATATATTGACCTTAACCTCTAGCATTTAGTAGGTAAGATCATTATGGGGGAAGTTCAAGAAGAGTTCCTATAGGGCTATTTGGCTTTAGGATTGACCCTAGGTGTTGACTTGGAACTAGGGTACATTATATCTTCACAATACATTAGTTTATGACTCATTTAGAATGGATATTTATCCAATTCTACTTGAAATGCCTAACTTGGGTTTTTTACCCCTAGGCAATTCCAATTTGCCTGACTGCCCTTGGGACCCAAATTTGGTCAAAATTCCTAGATTTTGCCAAAATACTCAGAATTGATCAAAACATATTTTAAACACCTTGAATACATCGAAATTTGTCAAAATTGACAAAAATTTCCAAAAATGGCCCAAATTACCAAAATACCCCTCCATGGCCCAAAAATCCAAAATTTCCAAAAATTTTTAAAAAATTCCAATAAATCCAAAATATTCCCAATTTCATTTTGTCCAACTACACCATGATCTAATTTGGTCAATTTGACCATCTTTGACAAAACCCCCAAATCAGCCTCAATATTGGCTAACACGCCAAATCTCAACAATTGAATGTCTTAGATCTCAAATTGGCATCCAATTTTGTTGAAAATCCTTTATAAGGTCATTTTTGACCAAA
>JXCR01118358.1:133445-144038 GCA_002079205.1 Phalaenopsis hybrid cultivar | reverse complement strand
TTGTTCGTCATCGGGGAATCGAGATCGACCCGGAAAAGATTAAGGCTATCTTGGAAATGCCTCCCCGNAGACTTTCTTGCTGCACACCCGTTACCAGCTGGGTCCCCACTCAATGATGAGTTACCAGATGAACAAATTCTGCAGACAGATTCTTCCAGCGCACAACACTGGGAGATGTACTTCGACGGTGCTTCTTCAGCCAGAAAAGACAAAGACTCGGACACAATCATACCAGGAAGAGCAGGAGTTGGTTTGATTTTCATCACTCCAGATAAGAGTATGTTGAGATTCTCGTACCACCTGATAGAACCTTGCACCAATAATGAAGCAGAATACGAAGCTTTAATTACATGATTAGAGTTGGCAATTTTAGTGGATATAAAAGATATTACCATCTACGGTGACTCCCAACTCATCATTCAACAAATTGATGGACAATACAAAATTTTGAAGCCCAGCCTGTTAGCATATTACCAGTACATGATGAAACTACTGGAGCAGATTCCTAACATGACTTTCTATCAGATTTTTACCAGTACACGATGAAACTACTGGAGCAGATTCCTAACGTGACTTTCTATCAAATTCCTCAGGTAGATAATACACATGCCGACGCTCTAGCAAAACTCGCTAAAGAATTGGCATGTCCCCCGGAAGATTCTATAGAAATCAAAGTACAGGGCAGAAAAGTTTTATCCAAGATTANTGGTTAAAAAGAATGCCAAATATATTTGGGAAGAAAAATGCCAACAGGCTTTTGATGACATTAAACAATATTGAAANACAACATCTGGAGCTATATCAAGCAAAGATGATACGAGCTCATGACAAACTGGTCCGCCCAAGGATATTTAAGATTGGTGACCTAGTCTTTGTTCTTAAAAGATCTATTCTTGCACGTCGCAAGATAGGTGGAAATTTTAAGCCAACATGGGAGGGACCATTTATCATTGAGAAGGTCTACACCGGAGGAGCTTATCAACTCATCGATTCTCAAGGAGAAAGGCCTATGCTTCCAATAAATGGATGATATCGAGCTTATCAACTCATCAATTCTCAAGGAGAGAGGCCTATGCTTCCAATAAATGGACGATATCTAAAGGCCTACTACGGAACATGACGATGCTTGCCGCTATTGGTTCGCTGCGTACATATGAAAATTTTTGTAAAACTTTAGATAGTTCTGGGGTTATTTATGTGGCCTGGAAAGGTCTATGACCCTATAAAATTAATGAAAATTCTTAATACCACACATTACATCAATTATTTTCTACATATATATTAATAAGATAAAATATATATTAATTGAACTATGTTTTGTTCTGATTCATAAACAATTCAAACTCACTGATGTCTCCCTGTTAATTTAAAGGAGAAGATGTCAGGATCGGGGCTGATTTTTGCTTTTAAAGATGGTCTGAACCTTTATTTCAACGAAGAAGATGTACCGCAAGGAGGGATAATCGATTTTGACATGAAATTTGATGATATTAATATAGAATATGAATATCCACTGATGGATACTGTTAAAGAGCAAGAAAAAGAGGGATTGCCCTCACTATTTAAATTCAGTACCAGGAGTCTCTCTTCCTCAAAAGGGAAAGAAATTGTTGAAGAATCAGATCCCATGAAAGGGCCAAGCCGTCGTTTGCCCTCCGTGGTAGCTATTACAGCAGGGCATTTGATAGCACCGATGAGCAAAAAATACCTTTCGCCTCGTTACGGAGGACTCGACAAAGAAATGCTGATCAAAAGAAACAAAGATCTATGGCTAAAGCGAGGAAAGAAAAAGAAAAATTATATGTGATTCCAGAAGAATATATGTATAATATCAACATGAGGGAATCTTCTGATAGTCTTCCATTTACAGAGGATGAAGTACAATCGGTACAACGTCCGATCACTAGTATGGGTTCACTTCCGGAGGATGAAGTACAATCGGTACGACGTCCAGAGCCATCGCCAGTATGGGTTCACTCCAATGCCAGTTCTGTTTGTTCTACCTGTCACACTGCGCACTTGATCAAGGACATTCTACCGGAGCTTTTGTAGAATGTCCGAGTTGCAATGTTTTACACCTGGGACAGTATCATAGTTATGGTGATTACTTAACAGCTAATGAGTTGTTAAGATATGATGATTTACCCATTGATGATACAAATACAATCCAACGTTATTCATGGGATCCTTTTTATGCGCCAATTCAAATTGAGGCATATAATCCGATGGAAGCAATACCACCACTAGCATGGCAGCTGATCATTNTATCCCACATGGATAGCTAATGTTGTCCCAGTTAAAAAGAAAAATGGGCAGATACGAGTTTGTGTCGACTTCAGAGACTTGAATAAAGCGTGTCCGAAAGACGAGTTTCCACTACCAATACCAAAAATGATGGTGGATATTTCTTCAACACATGAAATCTTCTCTTTCATGGATGGATCATCACGATACAACCAAATAAAGATGGCTCCTGAAGACACAGCACTTACAGCTTTCAGGCCAATCGGAATTTTCTGCTACACAGTAATGCCGTTTGGGTTGAAGCGCCGGAGCAACATACCAACGAGCAATGATATACAACCAAATAAAGATGGCTCCTGAAGATACACCACTTACAGCTTTCAGAACACCAATCGGAATTTTCTGCTACACAGTAATGCCGTTTGGTTTGAATAACGCAGCTTTCAGAACACCAATTGGAATTTTCTGCTACACAGTAATGCCGTTTGGTTTAACACATGAAATCTTCTCTTTCATGGATGGATCATCAGGATACAACCAAATAAAGATGGCTCCATAAAACAGCACTTACAGCTTTCAGAACACCAATCAGAATTTTCTGCTACACAGTAATGTCGTTTTGTACAGCACTTACAGCTTTCAGAACACCAATCGGAATTTTCTGCTATACAGTAATGCCGTTTGGGTTGAAGAATCCGGAGCAACATACCAACGAGCAATGACACTTACAGCTTTCAGAACACCAATCGGAATTTTCTGCTACACAGTAATGCCGTTTGGGTTGAGACAGCTTTCAGAACACCAATTGGAATTTTCTGTTATACAGTAATGCCATTTGGATTGAAAAATGCTTTCAGAACACCAATCGGAATTTTCTGCTACACA
This sequence comes from Phalaenopsis hybrid cultivar, assembly GCA_002079205.1. Classification (NCBI taxonomy): domain Eukaryota; kingdom Viridiplantae; phylum Streptophyta; class Magnoliopsida; order Asparagales; family Orchidaceae; genus Phalaenopsis; species Phalaenopsis hybrid cultivar. The sequence goes on along the minus strand of JXCR01118358.1, from coordinate 140,909 downwards.
GTAATGCCGTTTGGTTTAAGGAACGCCGCTTTCAAAACACCAATCAGAATTTTCTGCTACACAGTAATGCCGTTTGGTTTAAAGAACGCTGGAGCAACATACCAACGAGCAATGACACTTACAGCTTTCAGAACACCAATCGGAATTTTCTGCTACACAGTAATGCCGTTTGGGTTGAGCGCCGGAGCAACATACCAACGAGCAATGATATACAACCAAATAAAGATGGCTCCTGAAGATACACCACTTACAGCTTTCAGAACACCAATCGGAATTTTCTGCTACACAGTAATGCCGTTTGGTTTGAATAACGATACAACCAAATAAAGATGGCTCCTGAAGATACACCACTTACAGCTTTCAGAACACCAATCGGAATTTTCTGCTACACAGTAATGCCGTTTGGTTTGAATAACGCAGCTTTCAGAACACCAATTGGAATTTTCTGCTACACAGTAATGCCGTTTGGTTTAACACATGAAATCTTCTCTTTCATGGATGGATCATCAGGATACAACCAAATAAAGATGGCTCCATAAAACAGCACTTACAGCTTTCAGAACACCAATCAGAATTTTCTGCTACACAGTAATGTCGTTTTGTACAGCACTTACAGCTTTCAGAACACCAATCGGAATTTTCTGCTATACAGTAATGCCGTTTGGGTCAACACTTACAGCTTTCAGAACACCAATCGGAATTTTCTGCTACACAGTAATGCCGTTTGGTTTGAATAACGGCTTTCAGAACACCAATTGATAATCAAATAAAGATGGCTCCTGAAGATACAGCACTTACAGCTTTCATAACACCAATCGGAGTTTTCTGCTATACAGTAATGCCGTTTGGATTGAAGAACGCCGGAGCAACATACCAACGAGCATTGACAAGAATTTTTGATAACCTCATTCATAACCAAGTAGAATGAAACGTAGATGATTTAGTCATCAAAAGTAAACAAAAATTAGACCATTTGTACGATTTGAGGATCATTTGACGATTACAACAATATAATCTCAAGATGAATCCCCTAAAGTGCGCATTTGGTATCACTTCTGGGAGATTTGGTCATCAAAAGTAAACAAAAATAAGACCATTTGTATGATTTGAGGATCGTCAAGTAGAATGCTACGTGGATGATTTGGTCATCAAAAGTAACCAAAAATTAGACCATTTGTACGATTTGAGGATCATTTTTGAAAGACTACAACATTATAATCTCAAGATGAATCCCCTAAAGTGTGCATTTGGTGTCACTTCTGGGAAGTTCCTTGGATTTGCNATTCTTGTCATTGCTCGTTGGTATGTTGCTCCGGCGTTCTTCAACCCAAACGGCATTACTGTATAACAGAAACTCCGATTGGTGTTCTGAAAGCTGTAAGTGTTGTATCTTCAGGAGCCATCTTTATTTGATTGTACCCTGATGATCCATCCATGAAGGAAAAGATTTCATGTGTTTAAGCCATATCCACCATCATTTCTGGTATTGGTAGTGGAAATTCATCTTTCGGGCATGCTTTATTCAAGTCTCTGAAGTCGACACAGACTCCATCATTTCTGGTATTGGTAGTGGAAATTCATCTTTCGGACATGCTTTATTCAAGTCTCTGCAGCTAACACAGACTCGTATCTGCCCATTTTTCTTTTTAACTGGGACAACATTAGCTATCCATGTGGTTATTGTTCTTCTCGTATGAAATTAGCATTTATCAACTTCTTTACCTCGGCAATGACTTGCTGGNACCAACGAGCAATGACAAGGATTTTTTATGACCTCATTCACAATCAAGTAGAATGCTACGTGGATGATTTGAAAGACTACAACAATATAATCTCAAGATGAATCCCGTAAAGTGCGCATTCGGTGTCACTTCTAGGAAGTTCCTTGGATTTGTTGTTCGTCATGGGGGAATTGAGATCGACCCGAAAAAGATTAAGGCTATCTTGTAAATGCCTCCCCCTAAAACTTTGAAACAATTACATTCCTTTCAGGGGAAGTTGGCATATCTCTAACCTCTCAGGTAGGTGTCCGCCTTTCTCGGCATTGGTTAAAAAGAACGCCAAATTTATTTGGGAAGAAAAATGCCAGCATGCTTTTGAGGACGTTAAAAAATATTAAATGACACCTCCTGTTTTGGCAGCCCCTATCCCAAGGAGACCTTTGATACTTTATACTGCGGCTTTAGATTACTCGATCGGAGCTTTACTAGCCCAAGTTAACAATGAGGGCAAACAAAATGCACTATATTACCTGAGTCGTCATNTTGCTTGCTGCACACCCGTTACCAGCTGGGTCCCCACTCAATGACGAGTTACCAGATGAACAAATTCTACATGCAGATTCCTCCAGTACACAACACTGGGAGATGTACTTCGACGGTGCTTCTTCAACCAGAAAAGACAAAAGTTCGGGCGCAATTATACCAGGAANTTGCAATTCGACATAACTTTTGTTCCCCTGCGTGCTATCAAGAGACAGATACTAGCAGACTTGCTTGCTGCACNGGCAAGATGGTCAATGATATTATTGCAATTTGACATAACATTTGTTCCTCTGCGTGCTATCAGNATGACACGACCAACACTCTCCGGACGTCTGGCAAGATGGTCAATGATATTATTGCAATTTGATATAACTTTTTTTCCCTTGCGTGCTATCAAGGGACAGATACTAGCAGACTTTCTTGCTACACACACGCTACCAGCTGGGTCCCCACTGAACGACGAGTTACCAGATGAACAAATTCTACATACAGATCCCTCCAGTACGCAACACTGGGAGATGTACTTCGACGGTGCTTCCTCAGCCAGAAAAGATAAAAGTTCGGGTGCAATCAAACCAGGAAAAGCAGGCATTGGTTTGATTTTCATCACTCCAAATAAGGGTATGCTGAGATTCTTGTACCACCTGACAGAGCCTTGCACCAATAATGAAGCAGAATATAAAGCTTTGATTACAGGATTAGAGTTGGCAATCTTAATAGACATAAAAGATATTGCTATCTACGGTGACTCCCAGCTTATCATTCAACAAATCGCTGGACAATACAAAATTTTGAAGCCCAGATTTACTCCCAACTCATCATTCAACAGATCGCTGGACAATACAAAATTTTGAAGCCCAGATTATCTAATTACCAATACACGATGAAACTGCTGGAACAGATTCCCAACGTGATTTTCTATCAGATTCCTTGACCAGTACACGATGAAACTGCTGGAACAAATTCCCAATGTCATTTTCTATCAGATTCCTCGGACAGTACACGATGAAACTGCTAGAGCAGATTCCCAATGTGATTTTCTATCAAATTCCTCGGGCGGCGATGAAACTGTTGGAGCAGATTCCCAATGTGACTTTCTATCAGATTCCTCGGGTAGATAATACGCATGCCGACGCTCTAGCAAACTTGCTAAAGAATTGGCATGTCCCCGGAGGATTCCATAGAAATCACAGTACAAGGCAGACAAGTTCTATCCAAGATTGATATGAAAACTTTACATAAACTTGGAAAAGAAGAAGACACAAAAAATGCGGTTGTAAATATCAACGAAGACTGGCGAAAGCCATTAATAGAATATTTACTGGAAAGCTGCCAGAGGATAAGTCCGAGGCAAACCAGATTACAAAGAGAGCTTCGTCATATACTTTCATAAATGGTGTTCTCTACAGAAGGTCATTTGATCAAATGTGGCTACGGTGTTAAATGGTGTCCTCTATAGGAGGTCGTTCGATCAAATGTGGCTACGGTGTTTGAGCAGAGCCTAGGCACAGGCTANGCCAAATTTATTTGGGAAGAAAAATGCCAGCAGGCTTTTGAGTACGTTAAACAATATTTAATGACACCTCATGTTTTGGCAGCCCCTATCCCAGGAAGACATTTGATACTTTATACCGCGGCTTTAGATTACTCGCTCGGAGCTTTACTAGCCCAAGTTAATAATGAGGGCAAAGAAAATGCATTATATTACCTGAGTCGTCGTCTAATACCGACGGAAATAAGATATCCATCAATTAAAGAAAATGCACTATACTACCTGAGTCGTCGTCTAATACCGACGGAGATAAGGTATCCACCGATTGAGAAGCATTGTCTAGCTTTAATTTTTGCAGTCCAAAAGCTCAGACATTACATGCTTTCTCATAAAATGCATTATATTACTTAAGTCGTCGTTATCCCGGGAAAACCTTTGATACTTTATACTGCGGCTTTAGATTGTTCGCTCGGAGCTTTCCCGCTTTATTAGCCCAAGTTAACAACGAGGGTAAAGAAAATGCATTATACTACCTGAGTCGTCGTGCTTTACTAGCCCAAGTTAATCACGAGGGCAAAGAAAATGCACTATATTACTTGAGTCGTCGTCTAATACCGAAAATAAGATATCCACCAATTGAGAAACATTGTCTAGCTTTAATTTTTGCAGTCCAGAAGCTTAGACATTACATACTTTCTCACAAAGTAACTTTGATTTCAAGAATTAATCCATTACAATATTTAATGACACGACCAGCACTCTCCGGACGTCTGGCAAGATGGTCAATGATATTATTGCAATTCGACATAACTTTTGTTCCCCTACGTGCTATCAAGGGATTGATACTAGCAGTCTTTCATGCTGCACACCCGTTACGAGCTAGGTCTCCACTCAATGATGAGTTACCAGATGAACAAATTCTACAAACTGATTCTTCCAATGTACAACACTGGGAGATGTACTTTGACGGTGCTTCCTCAGCCAGAAAAGACAAGAACTTGGGCGCAATCATACCAGGAAAAGCAGGAGTCGGTTTGATTTTCATCACTCCAGACAAAGGTATGTTGAGATTCTCGTACCACCTGACAGAGCCTTGCACCAATAATGAAGCAGAATATGAAGCTTTGATTACAGGATTAGAGTTGGCAATTATCGGCACTATTTTTGGTGTGGGGTTTGCCCGTAAGAAGCTGTCGGTCATCGAAATTGAAATCCCGTTGCTCGCTTCGGAAGGACGTTTTTTTTAAAAAAGTTTAGTTTTGAANTCTAGCAAAACTTGCTAAAGAATTGGCATGTCCCCCGGAGGATTCCATAGAAATCACAGTATAGGGCAGACATNGCCCTGCACCAATAATGAAGCAGAATATGAAGCTTTGATTACAAGATTAGAGTTGGCAATCTTAATGGACATCTACGGTGACTCCCAACTCATTATTCCAACAAATTGCTGGACAATACAAAATTTTGAAGCCCAGATTGTCAGAATATTACCAGTACACCTAGATCGTGGACAATACAAAATTTTGAAGCCCAGATTGTCAGAAATTACCAGTACAATTGAAACTGCTGGTTGAAACCCAGATTGTCAGAATACTACCAGTACACGATGAAACTGCTGGAGCAGATTCCCAACCTTAATGGACATAAAAGATATTACCATATATGGTGACTCTCAACTCATCATTCAACAAATTTCTGGACAATACAAAATTTTGAACCCAAGGTGACTCCCAACTCATCATTCAACAGATCGCTGGACAATACAAAATTTTGAAGCCCAAATTCACTCCCAACTCATCATTCAACAGATCGCTGGACAATACAAAATTTTGAAGCCCAGATTATCTAATTACCAATACACGATGAAACTGCTGGAACAGATTCCCAACGTGATTTTCTATCAGATTCCTTGACCAGTACACGATGAAACTGCTGGAACAAATTCCCAATGTCATTTTCTATCAGATTCCTCGGACCAGTACACGATGAAACTGCTGGAGCAGATTCCCAATGTGATTTTCTATCAGATTCCTCGGGATAGATAATGCACATGCTGATGCTCTAGCAAAACTTGCTAAAGAATTGGCATGTCCCTCGGGTAGATAATGCACATGCCGATGCTCTAGCAAAACTTGCTAAAGAATTGGCATGTACCCCTCGGGTAGATAATGCGCATGCCGATGCTCTAGCAAAACTTGCTAAAGAATTGGCGTGTCCCCTAGAAATCACAAAGGGGAGACAAGTTCTATCCAAGATCGATATGGAAACTCTACATAAACTCGAAAAAGAAGAAGACACAATAAATGCGGTTGTAAATATCACAGAAGATTGGCGAAAGCCATTAATAGAATATTTGCATACTGGAAAGCTGGCAGAGGATAAGTCGTGGAAACTTTACATAAACTTGGAAAAGAAGAAGACACAATAAATGCGGTTATAAATATCAACAATACATAAACTCGGAAAAGAAGAAGACACAATAAATGCGGTTGTAAATATCACTGAAGATTAGGGAAAGCCATTAATAGAATATTTGCATACTGGAAAGCTGCTAGAGGATAAGTCCGAGGCAAACTAGATTAAGAAGAAAACACAATAAATGCAATTGTAAATATCAACGATGATTGGCGAAAGCCATTAATATATTTGCATACTGGAAAGCTGCCAGAGGATAAGTCCGAGGCAAACCAGATTATAAAAAGAGCTCTTTCATATGCTCATAAATGGTGTTCTCTATAGGAGATCATTCGATCAAATGTGGCTACGGTGTTTGAGCGTCATAAATGGTGTTCTCTATAGGAGATCATTCGATCAAATGTGGCTACGGGTTTGAGCAGAGCCGAGGCACAGGATATTGTCAAAGAAATACATGCTGGATTGTGTGGTGCTCGCCACTGAGCAGAACTTAAATGGTGTTCTATATAGGAGATCGTTTGATCAAATGTGGCTACAGTGTTTGAGCAGAGCCGAGAGTGTTCTATATAGGAGATCGTTTGATCAAATGTGGCTACGGTGTTTGAGCAGAGCCGAGGCACAGTAATATTGTCAAAGAAATACACGCCGGATTATGTGGTGCTCACCAATCGGGACCAAAAATGAAAATTAAAAGACTCGGATATTATTGGCTGACAATAATGTCTGACTGCATGGATACAGCGAGAAAATGTAACCAGTGCCAGATACCCTGGCCAACAATAATGTTTGACTGCATGGATACAGCAAGAAAATGTCATCAGTGCCAGATACACATGGTCTTACACCAACCACCGAATGTGCTACACCCAACTATTGCCTCGTGGCCATTCGAGTGTGGGGTACAGACCCACCAACCACCGAATGTGCTACACCCAACTATTGCCTCGTGGCCATTCGAGTGTTGGGGTACGGACATAGTGGGTCCGATAGATCCTCCATCCTCTAAAGGACATAGATTCATACTTGCGNAGATTCATACTCGCAGCAACAGACTACTTCTCTAAATTGGCAGAGGCAGTTCCACTACGAGAGGTTACAGCTTAGCGTGTCCTACAGTTCTTCAAAGACCATGTCGTTTACCGTTTTTGTGTACCGCAAAGAATTATTTCTGATAACGGGACAGCTTTCAAGAGCACAAAAATCAACAATTTCATCGAAAACACGGGATAGATTGCAGATACTCAACAATTTATTATCCGAAAGCAAATGGGTTAGCTGAAGCCTTCAACAAAA
>JXCR01118358.1:76508-130219 GCA_002079205.1 Phalaenopsis hybrid cultivar | reverse complement strand
AAATTGATCGAATAATTTTTACTTCGAATTAGTCTGATATTTCTAATTCACATTCTTTAAGAATTGATCCAATAATTTCAATTCTTACTTTAAAGATCAGTCCTATATTTCTGATTCCTTTTATTGAAAGTCAGTTTCAAATGTCTGACTTTCCTTTGATATCAATATTTGTATCTTGAATTGCCATTTTGAGGTGAACCCTTACATGTTGGTCCCTATTAAAAAATCCCCAGCAGATCTTGAATTCCCCATTTTGAGGTCAACCCTTACATGTTGATCCCTATCAATCCTCAGTGAGAGTCCTCACTGCCTGATCTTGATCAGACACTTATTTGCAAAAAAAAAATCCCTAGTGGTCTTGAATTCTATTGAAAGTCAGTTCCAAATGTCTGACTCTCTTTTGATATCGATATTTGTATCTTGAATTCCCATTTTTGAGGTCAACCCTTACATGTTGATCCCTATCAATCCTCAGTGAGAGTCCTCACTGCCTGATCTTGATCAGACACTTATTTGCAAAAAAAAAATCCCTAGTGGAAACAAATAGCTACACAAATTCACACTTCTTTCTAGGTCTGATGACTTAGAAATATATATTGAGCTTGTTGATCTTTTTGGTCAACGCCAATACGTGCGGTCTGTTTGCCCAACACACCACACCTATTGGAGTCCATTTGTTGACCTCACTTTTGGTTGAGGTCTAGAAATTTCTTTATTAGCCTAAGTCTAGCCATAGGACTTTCCTATTGACTAGTCTTAGAAAACTAGAAAAGGTACCCTCACCATTAGAAATTCAAAACTCTTCTCTTTACTCAACTTGAAATTCCACATATTGACCATAACCTCTAGCATAGAGTACGTAAGATCATTGTGGGGGAAGTTCAAGAAGAGTTCCTATAGGGCTATTTGGCCTTAGGATTCACCCTAGGTGTCGACTTAGAACTAGGGTACATTATATCTTCACAATACATTGGTTTATGACTCATTTAGAATGGATATTTATCAAATTCTACTTGAAATGCCTAACTTGGGCCTTTTACCCCTGACACTTCCAATTTGCCTCACTGCCCTTGGGACCCAAATTTGGCCAAAATTCCTAAATTTTGCCAAAATACCCAAATTTGATTAAAAAATATTTTAAACACTTTGAATACATCCAAATTTGTCAAAATTTCCAAAAATGGCCAAATTACCAAAATACCCCTCCATGGCCCAAAAATCCAAAAATTCCAAAAATTTTTAAAAAATTCCAATAAATCCAAAATATTCTCAATTTCATTTTTTCCAACTACACTATGATCCAATTTGGTCAATTTGATCATGTTTGACAAAACCCCCAAATTAGCCCCAATATTGGCTAACACGCCAAATNTGACCATCTTTGACAAAATCCCCAAATTAGCCCCAATATTGGCTAACACCCCAAATCTCAACAATTGAATGCCTTAGATCTCAAATTGGCATCCAATTTTTGTTAAAAATCCTTTATAAGGTCATTTGTGACCATAAACAATGAATTTGAGCTTAGCCCAAAGCTAGCTCAAGTTAGACCCAAATTTGACCCTTAAGGGGGAGCTTAGCCCAAAGCTAGCTCAAGTTTGACCCAAATTTGACCCTCAAGGGCTTAATTTAGGTTAACCCAAACCCATCAAAATCCATACAAATTGACCATCAAATCAACTTCAAAACAACTTTCATCCTTCATGGAAGTTGTTCATCATGATGTTTTACATCAAACACAATAGTAAATTTTGACTTAGCCCAAAGCTAGCTCAATTTTGACCAAAGTTTAGCCTTACATGCTTAACTTAGGTCTAAATCCAAACCCATCAAAACCCATTCAAATTGATCAACAATTCAACTTCAAAACAATTTTCTTCCTTCATGAAAATTGTTCATTATGATGTTTTGTACCAAAAACAACAATCAATTTGATCTTAGCTCATGGATAGCCAATTTAATAATGATGTTCTTCACCAACCACAACAATCAATTTGAGCTTAACCCATGGCTAGCCCAAATTTGACCCAAACTTAGCCCAATATGCTTAAAATGGGTCAAAAATCAAAAATCCACCAAATTGTTTTAATGATGTTTTACACCAAATAAAATAATTAATTTGAGCTTAGCCCAAAGCTAGCCCAATTTGTTATGATGTTCTTCACCAACCACAACAATCAATTTGAGCTTAGCCCATGGCTAGCTCAAGTTTAATGATGTTCTTCACTAACCACAACAATCAATTTGAGCTTAGCCCATGGCTAGCCCAAGTTTGATCAAACTTAGCCCAATATGCTTAAAATGGGTCAAAAATCAAAAATCCACCAAATTGATTAACCGATTGACCTCAAAATGACTTTCACCCTTCATGAAAGTTGTTCCTCATGGTCTCCTACACCAAACTTGACCTCAAAATGACTTTCCACCCTTCATGAAAGTTGTTCCTCATGGTCTCTAACACCAAATTCCATATTGACCTCAAAATGACTTTCACCCTTCATGAAAGTTGTTCCTCATGGTCTCTTACACCAAATTTCATATTTAATTGGGCCAATTAGACCTCAAAATGACTTTCACCCTTCATGAAAGTTGTTCCTCATGGTCTCCTACACCAAATGATGACCTCAAAATGACTTTCACCCTTCATGAAAGTTGTTCCTCATGGTCTCTTACACCAAATGAACCTCAAAATGACTTTCACCCTTCATGAAAGTTGTTCCTCATGATCTCCTACACCAAATGCCGTATTTAATTGGGCCACTCAAAATGACTTTCACCCTTCATGAAAGTTGTTCCTCATGGTCTCTTACACCAAATGTCATGAGTAAATGGCTTAAAATGGGTCAAAAATAAAAAATCCACCAAATTGATTAACCAATTGACCTCAAAATGAGTTTCACCCTTCATGAAAGTTGTTCCTCATGGTCTCTTACACCAAATTCAATATTTAATTGGGCCAATTGGCATGTCTAACCTAGTCCAAACACAAGTTTTGGCCATATGCACCTTCTTGGACTTAAGGTCAAATCCAAATCAATTAAGCTTCGTATGATCAAATGAGCCTTACCATGACTCATCTTAGACTCTAGGGTTGATTTTAAAGCCAGACACAACCCCATGGTTAGGCTTGATATTTATCCCATGGGTAAAATTTTAAGAAAAATTTTTAAAGAGATAAGGAGGCGGTTAAATCAATGTACTTGGTATACCACATGTCCATACCCTATGGTGCCATTTTTACTGATCATCATAAGATTTAACCATGGTCCAAGCTTTGGTTAGGTAACCTTAACCCAAGCTAAAGCCCAAAACCGTGAGCCCCCACATGGTTAAAACCCAAACTCATGTACCTTAACCCAAGCTAAAGCCCAAAACCATGAGCCCCCACATGGTTAAAACCCAAACTCATGTCAAGAGGCCACCTCAGCCTAAATTGAGCTGAGAGCTCCTCTGCTTGACACCTAAGCAGTAAGGCTAACCCTNTTTCTTTTATCACGATTTCTTTTCCCTTAGTGGCAGGGACAACTGTCTTTGTTGGTGTTATGGCGACAGTAGGAGAGGTCTTGATTTTCGTGTGAACAGGAAAGTCATCCAGGGAGTTCAAGCTGAATTCAGCAGCTGGCTGNATGACCAAATCTTGTGTTTGGGCTAGGTTAGGCATGCCAATTGGCCCAATTAAATATGGCATTTGGTGTAAGTGACCATAAGGAACAACTTTCATGAAGGGTGAAAGTCATTTTGAGGTCAACTGGTTAATCAATTTGGTGGATTTTTTATTTTTGGCATATTGGGTTAAGTTTGGGTCAAACTTGGCTAGCCATGGGCNGAACGAGAAGACTCGTCAGGTACACTTTTACAGTTTACAGCGTTTTACAGTCTTTCTTGTACTTTTCTAGTGTTTTTCCTTTTATGCTTATTTACTGTATACACTTGCATGTTAAAAAACAAAACAAAACCAAAACCAAAAATTTACCCCACAACATTTCAAAAATATAAGACAACTCAAAACTTAATCACAAACATCACAAAAAAATATTTATGCTTGTATTTACATACCTGCATAGAAAATATAAAATTGCATAACTCACCCCCACAACTATAAGACAACTCAAAATTTAATCACAAACATCACAAAAAATACAACTTCAACTAAATTAATACGTCTCTATTGGAAGATCGGGAACTCCTCGGAGGAGGAAACCTACAGTTGCTAACGAGGCTTCCCATGGTCTAGATGAAATTATGGAACTCATTAAGTTGAGTTTAGTAAATTCATTTAGACTAAGTGATTCCAATAAAAAATAGTAGTACCGGGACGAAAATTATGGAACTCATTAAGTTGAGTTTAGTAAGTTCATTTGGACTAAGTGATTCCAATAGACTTAGTGGTGCCGGGACGATGGAACCGTGGGATCTTGACCGGTGTCGCTTTAATCAACTTTAATGTTCTAAATGAAATTATAGAACTCATTAAGTTGAGTTTAGTAAGTTCACCTGGACTAAGTGATTCCAATAGAAAATATGACTCATTAAGTTGAGTTTAGTAAGTTCATTTGGACTAAGTGATTCCAATAGAAAATAGTGGCGCCGGGACGATGGAACCGTGGCTTCATTAAGTTGAGTTTAGTAAATTTATTTGGACTAAGTGATTCCAATAGAAAATAGTGGTGCTGCATTAAGTTGAGTTTAGTAAATTCATTTGGACTAAGTGATTCCAATAGAAAATAGTGGTGCATTAAGTTGAGTTTAGTAAATTCATTTGGACTAAGTGATTCCAATAGAAAATAGTGGTGCCGAAAGTTGAGTTTAGTAAGTTCATTTGGACTAAGTGATTCCAATAGAAAATAGTGGTACCGGGAGAGTTGAGTTTAGTAAATTCATTTGGATTAAGTGATTCCAATAGAAAATAGTGGTGCCGAGACCTTGAGTTTAGTAAATTCATTTGGACTAAGTGATTCCAATAAAAAATAGTGGTGCCGGGAAGATTTAAGTTGAGTTTAGTAAATTTATTTGGATTAAGTGATTCCAATAGAAAATAGTGGTGTCGGGACGATCGAACCGTGGGATCTTGACCGGTGTCGCTTTAATCAACTTTAATATGCCAATAATAAAATCTAAAGAAACCGTGGGATCTTGACCGGTGTCGTTTTAATCAACTTTAATATGCCCATAATAAAATTTAAGGTTTAGTAAATTCATTTGGACTAAGTGATTCCAATAGAAAATAGTGGTACCGGTACGATGGAACTGTGGGAGTAAATTCATTTGGACTAAGTGATTCCAATAGAAAATAGTGGTGCCGGGACGATGGAACCGCGTAAATTCATTTGGACTAAGTGATTCCAATAGAAAATAGTGGTGCCGGGACGATGGAACCGTAAGAATGACCGGTGTCGCTTTAATCAACTTTAATATGCCCATAATAAAAATTTAAAAGAACTTTAATTATATGGCCGGTGTCGCTATAATCAACTTTAATATGCCCATAATAAAAATTTAAAGAACTTTAACCATAGTGCGGTGTCGCTTTAATCAACTTTAATATGCCCATAATAAAATTTAAAGAACTTTAACCATAGGGACACGGACTAAGTGATTCCAATAGAAAATAGTGGTGCCGGGACGATGGAACCATGAGATCTTGACCGATGTCGCTTTAATCAACTTTAATATGCCCATAATAAAAATTTAAAGAACTTTAACCATAGGGTTATCTCGCTTTAATCAACTTTTCCACGGTCTAAATGAAATTATGGAACTCATTAAGTTGAGTTTACTAAATTCATTTAGACTAAGTGATTCCAATATAATTATGGAACTCATTAAGTTGAGTTTAGTAAGTTCATTTGGACTAAGTGATTCCAATAGACTTAGTGGTGCCGGGACGATGGAACCGTGGGATCTTGACCGGTGTCGCTTTAATCAACTTTAATGTGCCCATAATAAAATTTAAAGAACTTTAACCATAGGGTCACCTGATTTGACATTATAACCAAATAACCTAGCATAATAAAAATTTAAAGAACTTTAACCATAGGGTCATCTGATTTGACATTATAACCAAATGTCATAATAAAATTTAAAGAACTTTAACTATAGGGTCACCTGATTTGACATTATAACCAAATGACCAAGATAGACGGAACCGTGGGATCTTGACCGGTGTCGCTTTAATCAACTTTAATATGCCCATAATACGACGGAACCGTGGGATCTTGACCGGTGTCGCTTTAATCAACTTTAATATGCCCATAATAACATTTAAAGAACTTTAACCATAGGGTCACCTGATTTGACATTATAACTAAATGACCTAGAAAAATTAAACTCTGGTACAACGAGGAACTTGGAGCTTACATGATGGGCAGCCCAGCCATTTTCAACAGCAAGAGGATCTACAACAACACATCCTTCCTTAACTTTAAACAAGAAAGCCATAGGAACTCGAGGTCGTTTGCCTAATGCAACATAAATCCTCAAACACAATTTTTTAGGCATTTGTACAACCATAATGTATAATATAAGCCCTAAACTCGCCTTAGGATTCCGAGGTTATCGTTCGTCATGACCTAAATCCTCACTTCTTCAAGGTTATTTGTGCTGATTGCTTCAAACAAATGTAAATCCTAATAAATAAAAAATTACAGGTTGAAACATCTAAATGATTTCTCCTAAATTGAAGCTAAGTAATAGGATAGCTTAGGAAGTCACCGAAGTTCTCCTTCGAGTCCGTGACATCCTCTAGTGTTTCCTCCTTTGGACTCCAAAACAAAATGTTCCAAATTTTAACCAATCCCCCTTCACACTTCTTAGTCCGATATTTTTAAAATGTTCTCACCATTTGAACTCCTTGAAGGTAATTTTTCTTGATTTTTATCGAGAGTATTCTTAAGTAACTTCAATTATCTATGATGTAATTAAATATAGGGGCTTGCCCTTATAGGAAGCTTTTCGCGAACCCAGCATAATATAAACCCTGTTTAATTCCTTATATTAAATAGGAGAACTTGTCAACCAATACATTGGTTTTAAACCCTATTTAATTCCTTATATTAAATAGGGGAACTTGTCGGCCAACACATTGGTTTCGTAGATTATTTAATTCCTTATATTAAATAGGGGAACTTGTCGGCCAACACATTGGTTTTGCAGACACCCTATTTAATTTCTTACATTAAATAGGGGAACTTGTCGGCCAATACATTGGTTTCGCAGACCAAACTTTAATTGCTTATATTAAATAGGGGAATTTGTCGGCCAATACATTGGTTTCGCAGACCAAAATTAATTCCTTATATTAAATAGGGGAATTTGTCGGCTAATATATTGGTTTCGCAGACCAAACGACATAACTTTCTTTAGTTTATTTGATCGAGCCTCACTCTCAATTCTTGCGTTCATCCTTCGGGTTAGTAACTTTCTCTAGTTTATTTGATCGAGTCTCACCCTCAATTCTTGTGTTCATCCTTCGGGATGGATACTTTAGTTTATTTGATCGAGCCTCACTCTCAATTCTTGTGTTCATCCTTCGGGATAGATATTTCTCTAGTTTATTTGATCGGGTCTCACCCTCAATTCTTGTGTTCATCCTTCGGGATAGATACATGATTTGAGATAAAGTGCTCTTTCATCTAAACTATGAAAATTATGGGGTCAATTTGACTTCATCTCTTTCATTTAAACTATGAAAATTATGGGGTCAGTTTGACTTCATATTTTTCAAAACTAAATCTAGTTTATTTGATCGAGCCTCACCCTCAATTCTTGTGTTCATCCTTTGGGATAGATACACGAAGGTAAAGCGCTCTTTCATTTAAACTATGAAAATTATGGGGTCAGTTTGACTTCATCTTTTTTCAAAATGTCATAACTTTCTCTAGTTTATTTGATCGAGCCTCACGCTCAATTCTTGTGTTCATCCTTCGGGATAGATACATGATTTGAGATTTGATCGAGCCTCACTTTCAATTCTTGTGTTCATCCTTCGGGATAGATACATGATTTGAGGTAGATCGAGCCTCACCCTCAATTCCTACATTCATCCTTCATGTCATAACTTTCTCTAGTTTATTTGATCAAACCTCACCCTCAATTCCTACATTCATCCTTCGGGATAGATACAGGATTTGAGGTAAACATCTTTCATCTAAACTATGAAAATTATGGGGTCAGTTTGACTTCATCTTTTTCAAAACTAAAACTTTTATATTTAAACTATGAAAATTATGGGGTCAGTTTGACTTCATCTTTTTCAAAACTAAAATTTTTTTTAACTATGAAAATTATGGGGTCAGTTTGACTTCATCTTTTTCAAAACTAAAATTTTTTTTTAAGAAAAAAAAGTCCTTCCGAAGCGGGCAACGAGATTTTAATTCCGATGACCGACAGCTTCTTACGGGCAAACCCCACACCAAAAATAGTGCCAACAAGGATTTAATTAATTAATGAAGTTAAATAACAAGCACAACACGACACATTTTAATATAATTTGTAAAATAGCAAACTAAGCTTAAAGAGGAAAGTAATGTTTTGGACCCAGTTCGGGACTGACTTCACAATGCTCAATGCCCAAGCGGAACTAGTCCACCAATACACCTTTTGGGGGTCCAATTCCATACAAAGATCAAAAGTACTTATTGAACTCCTAAACCTCTCTGCCCAAGACTGGTTGAACGGATGGTCCTCAAGTCTGAAAGAGTTGACTGTACTTTCTCAAGATAGAAATGGATAGAGCATGCCAACAGAAGAAAAGTAATTTAGTTCATGAGGGAGATGAACACATTACCAATGTATGAAGAAAAGATATCTTGATTTAAATTGAGAGAGAAGCTAATCCCCAAAAGATTCACCAAAACTTGTCGGCACTATTTTAGGTTGGTGAGTTGCCCGTTGGAAGCTATTGGTCGTCGGAATTGAAACCCCATCACCTGCTTCAGAAATATATATATATATATTCCTTTCCCTGTCAAGCTAACTTTTTTGTGGTCAGGTCACCCTCTTTATGTGCTTTATTTTATGGTTTCTAGAATGGGGATAGGGAGCTGAATAATACTCCTTATACCAATATATATATATATATATATCCTATGAAAGATGGTCTCCAAGGACTTTCTGGCTGTTGGGGAGCATTGCTTTCTATTTACCCAGGTTTTGGCTTTTCAAAATTGAAGTTACCGTTCCATTGAAGACACTGGTTCATGTGGTTTCTTTTTGCCGAAGTTGGTTCTTCTTTTGAGGTGACTCACTATATTGGGCTTGTTGGCGGGCTCAAGCAATAGCTGGGTTACTGTTCCATTGGTGATCCTTAAGTTTTGATGCTCTATGGATAGATTTCCTCATGGCATCCCCTATTGACTTGGAAACCAATGTTCAGTGGACTCATGCCACTTATGTTTAAGTGGAAGGAAAAAATGTGGGTACTTTACAAGACATTGAAAAAATAGTATTCCCATAGGTGTTTTATGACACTGCTGCAGGGAAAGGTACTTCGCCTTGCATTCATACTATTGGACTTAAAGAAGGAGAACTTTATGTTTTTTTCTCAGCTCAAGAACTTAACGCACTAAACAGGAGGTTCAGTTCACTCTGATTGGAAAATTTGTTCTAGGACACCCTAAAATGGGGCTGGTGAGAGGATTCTTTGATTCCCTGTAGTTTATTGGCTCATAGAAGTTAGGATTACTTGGTAGGAGGCATCTTCTAATCAAATTAACTACTGAGGAAGACTATGCTATAGACTTTGAAAAACAGTCCATCAAATTTGCTGGAGCTGAAATAAAAATCCTCAAATGGACTCCTGAGTTTGATCCTACCAAGGAGCCACCTGTGGTCCCAATTTGGATCAAATTAGCAGGACTCCATCTTAACCTATTCAATCATAATGCTTTATTTAATATTGGGAGTACTATAGGTACTACTCTCAAGGTGGATGCACCAACCTACAAAAAGGCAAGACCAGCAAGTGCAACAAATCTCATTGAAAGGAACATCACTCTGGCTGAGCTGAAAAGTATATGGATATGTGATGAATCTGAGGGATTTCGGCAGGAGGTTGTCCTGGAACAAAAGCCTTATTACTGTCAACATCGCAAAATGTTTGGACACACTCTGGAAAGATGCTACAGATTACATCCTCCCACCAAGAGACTACAAAACAACTTACCTTCCAAAGATTTTGAGGTGAGGGAACCCAATCAGAATTTTGAAGGTGGAACACAGCAAGGAAGAATAGGTAGAAACAAACTGAAGGAATAGAAAATCCCTCTGACAGACAACATGAATATCTTTTTGAGCATGATGAAACAACTCAACCTGAAGAAACAAACCTGCCTACACATGCAGAAATGAAACCACTCATAGAATTGAAAATTTTCTCCTTATAAACACTGTTTACTCCTCTTCAGATGATCCATTAAGTGGGCTCTCTGGCTCCCCACCTAATAGAAATGTAGTAGATTATTCAATTAGAACAATAAGAAAGGAAGTTGATGAAATTATAATGATCACTCCTTCACCCTCTTTACAAGATGAGCTAGGGGCTACTATCCACATAGAAATTCCTGACAAAGGCCTTGAGGATATCGTAATTAATGGTCTGAAATAGATACTTGAAGAAGCTTGGTAAGTCCAATCAACAAGGAGAAAGAAAAAACCAGTCACTGAAGTAAATAAATTACAACACGGGGCTAACTCTTTGAAGACAGAAGGCAAAGCAAGACAAACAATAATTCTCCTATTCAAACCCATAGAGGAAGAACCAGATGAAGATTATAGCCATCCCTCCACCCCCCCAACCAATGATTAATCTTCTTTGCTAGATTATAAGTGGGGTGGCTAATCTCCTTTCAAACCCATAGAGGAAGAACCAGATCATTATCACAACCATTCCTCCAACTCCATCAACCAACGAGTAATATTCTTTGCTGGAATATAAGGGGGATGGCTAATCCCCTTTCTCTTAAACGAGATCTACATATTAGCTTTAAATATAAGTCATGCATAGTTATACTTGAACCTATGGTTCATAAGAACTCTCAAAAATTGATTAAAAAGTTCTCAGGTTTCAATCATTTTGCTAATAATAATAATAAAATCTGGATTTTTTGCAGAAAGAAAATCAGTTGGAACATTTTAACAAACCACCAGCAATTTCTTCATGTCTCCTTTAATATTAATGGCCACATGGGATGTGCTACCTTTATTTATGTAGGATGTACAAAGGAGGATAGGAAAGAGCTTTGGCAATGTCTACTGAACATCAGCCAATAGATGAACTCCTCAAGGTTGGTGGGGGGAGATTTTAATTACATTACCTCCTCTTCTGAAAACTCTGGGGGGGCAGGGTTCCTACCTTAGCTAAGATGAACACATTCAATGACAACATTAACAGTGCTAGTCTTTTTTATTTGGGTTACAAGGGGCTAGCTTTCAAATGGAAAAGGGGTGTCATTTGGGACAGGCTTGACAGAGTTATCGTTAATGATAATTGGTTTACTCATTTTCTTCTTACTTTTGTCACTCACCTCAGCCTTGCTGGTTCTAACCACAAGCCAATCCTAAATACCATTACCTCCTCTGAACCTACCCATTCCCCTCCCCCTTTTAGATTCCTTAACATGTGGTCTTCCCATCCTTCTTACAACTTTAACATTTTTGATCTTTGGAAAGGCATCTCTCACCCAGACCCTCTTATGAACCTCAGTCTTTTGCAAATCAAAACTGGCAAAGCACTTAGAAAGTGGAGTTGGCAAGCTTTTGGAAATGTTCTCACTAATGTACAAGATGCTAAAAATGAAGTGACAAGATTGAAGCAAGAAGAACAGGATGGACAAGTGGAGGAAAAGAATCTATTTACTGCTCAACACAACCTTCTTACTGCTATTGACTA
The DNA here is from genome assembly GCA_002079205.1 of Phalaenopsis hybrid cultivar. NCBI lineage: Eukaryota > Viridiplantae > Streptophyta > Magnoliopsida > Asparagales > Orchidaceae > Phalaenopsis > Phalaenopsis hybrid cultivar. Next base: position 118,332 of record JXCR01118358.1, on the reverse strand, counting down.
TCAAGAAAAATTTCTTAAACAGAAGATGCTATGAATATCTTTATGGATGGGGACATAAATACTAAAATCTATCATGCTTATATTAAGTACATGAGGAAGTGTAATATAATCCATGCTATCCAAAATGCTGAGGGGAAATGGTTAAATGATAATGCTGAGATAGCCTATGATGCAATAAGCTACGTCAAAATCTTGTTAAATCAAGTGCAGAATCACATATTCCTTATTGATAAAGTCTGCTTCTCTGTTGAACTGAACTACAATTCAAATCTCAATTTCACTGATATCCCAAATGAAAAAAAATTTTAGGAGGTTATCAATTCTATTGATAGTAATAAATCAGCTGGCCGTGATGGATTTACTACTGAGTTCTATACAAAATCTTGGGAAACTATAAAATTAAATGTTATTGCTGTTGTGGCATGTTTTTTTTCAATCTTGTCACTTTTTCAAGGAAACAATCTCCCATTGTGTATCAGTGCTTCAACCTTTGTTCTGGTTCTCAAGTTTGATATTCCAAAAATATGGAATCATTTCTGGCCAATTTGTTTAACTAGCATTCTCAGCAAAGTAACTAGTAAAATTATTATCAAAAGGTTTCAACTTTATATTGGCTGCATTATAAAACCCAACCAAACTGCTTTTGTGAAGCGGAGGTCTATCATAGATAATACCCTTCTGGCTGAGGAATTACTTAATGATCTAAACAAGACTTGTAGAGGAGGCAATCTAATTTACAAACTGGATCTAAGGAAGGCTTATGATACTATCAGTTGGAATCTTATTTTGGATATTTGATACACCAAAAATATATGCATTTTTAGACCCATATTTTATACTCATTTTTGGTACTTTATTGGAAGGTATTTTGATGTTTTCTTGCAGGTTGTTGATTTTTAGGGCATAAAGCAAAAAGAAAGCAAAAAAAAAAAAGAAATTTAGAGACAATCATAAATTTTTGAAGAAATGCTCAGCGCAGGCAGCGCCGAGGTCAGTGCCGACTATGCAAAACAATTTAACGCTGGAGATTTTTACTCAGTTTCGATGGAGCCAGACCAGCGCCGATGACACCAAAGTCAGTGCAGACCCCGTTTCTAGAAGGTTCAATGTATTTTGATGACTTTTTGAAGAGTTTTTGGAGGTACCTCTTAGAGATCGACCTTTGGCTATATTTGGGGCCAAATTTCATCAGAAAATTAGCTCCTTTACGTTTTTCACTCCTCTATGTTCATTTTTCGCTCCACATCATTCCATCCCACTACCATATTAGATTCAATTAGTGATTTTACTTTCATATCTTAGAGTTTTTGTGGTGAGATTTAGTCAGAAACTTTTGGTGAGAGTTTTGGAGAAGGAGAAAAGTGAGAGAATTCTTCTTCCCGCATTTTTATGGAAAAGCTATAAAGGATTTTCTTTGAGAAAGAGTTCCATATAAGTTTGTTGTTTATTTAGTGTTGTATGAATATTAATTTATATATGAAATTTGTGTGTTGTCGTATATTTCTCATGAAGTCAGAGTAGTTCCCTCTATCTTTCCCACTACTGTGAGATATGGTGAAATAAAGAGATAAAATGAATGCGCCATAATTAAAATATAAAATACATTGTGATGATTTTTCAACTCTGAACTTAATTTACCTTTCAGTCTGACCAATTGATTTGTTAAAATATATTGTGAAACATATGATCCGAGAAATGGAGTATGAGTTCTACAACAGAGTTAGGATCAAATTTGATTTTATGAAGGAGAAATTCATTCATGAAATTAAGTGCAAATAAATAGGGAAATACTCTTTGTTCGGTATAAAATTGGAGAATCTTTAGGGTGATAGACAAAAATCTCGAATTTGCTCTTAGTGTTTAAAAACAAAGCAAGAGTTAGCCTTTAGGTGAAGGGAAGTGGGAGCTCTGGAGTGGAAGCCGGTATCCTCCTAGTCTAGCCACAGATTTAGGGACTAAACGTAAGATTAACCAATGATTTTCTATGCACTGTATTATGGTACAAAATTAAAATTGCTCCTATTTGGCACAATACATATTATAAACATTTATCCCATCTCATTTCATCAAAATTTCATCATAGTGCAAAAGATGTTTTTTCACATAAGAAATCTTCATTACATAAACATAGTTAGTAGATAAGTAATTATTATTCAAAATTTGCATTTCCATTTGGCTAATAGTAAAGTAATTCAGTTTGGATAATATCTCAACATTTGAAATTAGTGACAGTGATTTCGTTTGATTTTCTGTAAATTTCCTTTTAAAATTTATCATTGCTAACTTACACCTTCCTCATGGGATCGATATTTGGGGCTTAAATAGAAAGTCCGTTATTACTTGATAAAAATACATATACTTGTGTAGAATCACATTATTAATTGCATATAATTATATATATTTTACACAACTTACTTTTCATATAAGGATCAAGTTTTTGGCGTTGTAGTGGTATCAACTTCATAAATCCTTACATACAAAGAAATTCAAGATCATGTTTTTGGCGTCGTTGTCGGGGAAGGTAACGCGTAATTTTAATTAAATTAAATAGTTTTGATAAATTAGGAAATTTAGATAATATATAGATACGAATTTATAAAAACATAAAAAAATATTTAAAAAATCTAGAAAGAAATTTAATTAAGCTTGTATTTTTAAAGAAATTTTGCCTTACTTTCTTTATTTGTTTATGTGAAATATTGGATCTGAAGGATTAGTACGTTACAATTTTGAATTGGAATGTGCGATTAGAAAAATTCAAAAATAACTAAGAGAAACTAAAAATTTGAAAGAAATGTGGAATAATATATAAAATCCAATAAATGAAAAATGACAAAGACCTTTAAGAGATTATGCAAATTCAACAACAGATGAACTTCATTTAAAAATCCTGATGTTGCTTCTAATGCATTTAAGCTTAAACCTGCTATTATCCAAATTGTATAAAATAATCATTCTGGAGGATCACCTACTTAAAATCCTAACTTACATCTTGCTAGTTTTCATGAAATTTGTGCTATATTTAAATATGGCAGAGTGTCTAATGATAATGTTAGGCTTATACTTTTTCTTTTCTCATTAAGTGATAAAGCCAAGCCTTGGTTAAATTCATTAGCACCCGGATCTATTAAAACATGGGGAGAACTGTCACAAAAATTCTTGGCTAAATATTTTCCACCCTCGAAAACCACTAAGCTTAGAAATGATATTACATCTTTTTGTTAGTTTGAAGGGGAATCAATATATGAAGCCTGGGAAAGATTTAAGGATCTTCTTAGAAAATGTCCACACCATGCTTTGCTAGATTGGTATAATTCAAACCTTTTACAATGGATTGGTAGGATCATTAAGATCTATAATAGATGCTGTTGCGGGTGAATCAATAATGTCAAAACCTTTTGATGAAGCACTTAATTTAATTGAAGAAATGGCTACTAACATATTTCAATGGCCCTGTGAAAGGGTAAATGCTACGAGAGTAGTCAGTATTCATGATTCTGATGCAATATCTTTTTAGGCGTCTCAAATTGCTGCTATTTTTAAAAAGATTGATCAAATTGGAGTGAACTATTCTCACATACCCCCATTATTAGAGGAAAATTCACTAGGATAGATTACTAATACTCAACATTCTTATGAAACTTTAAACACTATAAATAATTTAAATAATAATCCCAATTCTAATTATTTTAACCCTGGATGGAAACATCATCCTAAATTTAGTTTGAATAATTATAATAACTCAATTAATCCATCTAAAAATCTGAACAATCAAGGAAATCCTAGTTTTTAACATTATTATCCTCCAGGATTTAACTCTAATCCTAACCCACAAGTTAAGGAAAAGAAGTTGACAATGGAAGAAGTGGTGTTGAATATGGGAAATCAAATACAAAATCAAGGGGTTTCTTTTAAAAGTATTGAAAATTAATTAGGAAGTTTTGCTACTGCACTTAGTAACAGACCTTCTGGAATTCTTCCGAGTACTGTGGAAGTTAATCCAAAAGATCAAAATAAATAGTAAATTAAAGCTATTCAATTACGAAGTGGAAAAGAAATTGAAACAAGGATCCAAAGAGAAACTAAAGTTGATGAAGAGAAGAAAGACATGGAAAATGATCAACATGAAAATGAACAAACATAGGTTCCTATAGAAAAACCATTACCTCTGTTTCCTCAAAGACTGAAGCAAAAGAATAAAGATAAACAATTTATAATATTTTTTGAAATCTTTAAGAATTTAACGATAAATATTCCTTTTGTTGATGCTTTGGAAAAAATGCCAAGTTATGCAAAATTTATGAAGGATGTACTAAATAAGAAAAGAAAGTTTACAAATCATGAGACCATTGCACTCAGTGAAGAGTGTAGTGCTATTATCCAGAATAAGCTTCCTGAAAAAATTAAAAGATCCTGGTAGCTTTACTCTACCTTGTGCAATTGGTGAAAAGTTTTATGGAAAGTCTTTATGTGATTTAGGAGCGAATATCAATCTCATGCCCTTATCTATCTTTAAACATTTCGATTTGGAAGAAATTTCCCCTACTCCTGTAACTCTTCAATTAGCTGACTGATCAATAACTTTTCTAAAAGAGGTTATAGAGGATGTACTAGTCAAAGCGGATAAACTTATTTTTCCTGTAGACTTTATAGTATTGGATATGGAGGAAGATAAAGTGGTTCCGATTTTCTTAGAGAGATCATTTCTTGCAACAAGAAGAGATGTAATAGATGTACAAAAAGGAGACTTAATAATAAGAGTTAAAAATCAAGAAGTAAAATTTAATATAACAAAAGCTATGAAATATCCTTCAATTGAAAAAGATAATGAACATTTCAGGATGGAAGTAGTTGAGTATTTAAGCAATGAACATTATAAGAAAGAATTCAAAGATAAGCTTAAGCAAGGAGAAATTTTTGAAAATGAAGATGAAGTTAAAGAAGAAGATTTTGATTATATTCAAGGCAAATTTGAAATGTTAGACTTATTGTAAAATGATAGTAAAAATCTTATTCCTTCAAGTATTAAACCACCTAAATTTGAATTAAAAATATAACCTGCCCATCTAAAGTACATATTTTTAAGAGAATCATCTACATTGCTTGTTATTAAATCTTTCGAGTTAACCTAAATCAGGAAGAAAAGTTAATAGAAATGTTGAAAAAGTATAAAAAGGCTTTTGGATGGACTTTAGCAGATATTAAAGGAATTACTCCTTATATTTGTATGCACAAAATTTTCTTAGATGAATAATATGAACCTAGGGATGATCCTAAGAGAAGATTAAACCTGATAATGAAAGAACTTAAAAAAGAGATTTTGAAATGGGTAGATGCTGGAATTATAAATCTTATTTTAGATAGTGTTTGCTTAAGCTCAGTTCACTGTGTTTCGAAAAAAGGAGGAGTGGTTGTTGAAGAAAATGAGAAAAATGAATTAATACGAATAAGATAAGTAACTTGTTGGCAAATTTGCATTGACTATAGAAAACTAAATATGTCCACTAGAAAAGATCACTTTCCTCTACTCTTTCTAGACCAAATGTTGGATAGATTGACAAGGAATAAGTATTATTATTATTTAGATGGATATACCGGTTATTACAAAATTCTAATTGCTCCAAAGGATCAAGAGAAAGCAACATTTACAAGCTCATATGGAACATTTACTTTTCGTAGAATGTCTTTTGAACTATGCAATGCACCTGCAACATTTAAACGATTTATGATGTCAATTTTTAGTAATTTAATATAACATGGAATGGAAGTGTTTATGGACGATTTTTCTATATTTGGAACTTCATTTGAATTTTTCCATAATAGTTTAGAAAAAGTTCTAGAAGTATGTGAAAAAGTCAATTTAGTATTAAATTGGGAAAAATGTCAATTTATGGTTGCATGATGTATTGTACTTGGGCATAAAATTTCTTAAAAAAGCATGCAAGTAGATCCTGCCAAAAACCGAGTTATAGAAAAATTACCACCACCTAATAGTGTTAAAGGGGTGAGAAATTTTCTAGGACATGCTTGTTTTTACAGGCGCAGCATAAAAAATTTTTCAAAAATAACTAAGCCGTATGCCAAACTTTTAGAAAAAGATATGAAATTTGATTTTAATGAAGAATGCATAAAAGCATTTGAATTATCAAAGAAAAAATTTGTCACTGTACCTATAATAGTACCACCTAATTGGAAAAAACCATTTGAAATAATGTGCAATGCTGGTGATTATGCTATTGGGGTTGTAATAGGATAAAGGCACGACAAAGTTTTTAAGGTTATATATTATGCTAGAAAGATTGTAAATGAGACTCAAATTAATTATACTACTAAAGAAAGAGAGTTATTAGCTATTGTTTATGCCTTTAATAAATTTAGACCTTATTTTATTGGAACTAAATGTATAGTGCATACAGATCATTCTGCCATTAAATATTTAATGCAAAAAAAGGATGCTAAACCAAGATTAATTAGATTGATACTTCTATTGCAAGGGTTTGATTTTACGATGATTGATAGAAAGGGAAAAGATAATCAAATAGATGATCATTTTTCTTGAATAGAAATATAAATAGTAACTAATTTTGCAAATGAAATTTTAGAGAATTTCTCTTATGAACAGTTATATAGTATTGATGAAATGGATGTATCGTAGTATGCTAATATAGAAAATTATATTGTAAGCGATATTCTACCACCTGATTTAAAAAATCCACAATTAAAGAAGTTTATATGTGATTCAAAAGACTATTTTTGGGATGAACCATATGCGTATAAACAATAAATTAAAGAAATTTATATATGATTCAAATTTCTATTTTTGGGATGACCCATATTTATATAAATAATGTAAAGATTCTAATTATTAGAAGATGTGTGCCTTATGAAGAAACTCAACAGATAATTGAAAGATGTCATGATTATGAATTTGGAGGACATTTGGGAATAAATAGAAATACATATAAAATTTTACAAGTTGTGTTCTATTAGCTTACTATTCTTAAAGATGTTAATGAATATATTATAACGTGTGATAGATGTCAACGCATAGGAAATATATTTAGAAGAAATGAAATGCCTCTAAATTACACATTGGAAGTTGAATTTTTTTATGCTTGGGGATTAGATTTTTTTGGACCATTTATGCTTTCATTTTGAAACTTATATATTTTACTTGTTGTTGATTATATGTCCAAATGGATTGATGCTATTATTGCGCCTATGGAAATTGATCTCAGTGTCGGTAGCGCCCCTCAAGAATGCTGGTGATGCCGAGGACAGTTGGATGGTTCTTGTGACTTTTGGCAGAATTTGGCGGGATTTCACTCCATAATAACCACCAAGGGTGTTTTTAAAGTTTTAAAAACTGCCTAGGATGCATAGAAACTTCCTATTTTTGGATTCCATGCCTTCCAATTCCATAAATAATTCAAGGTATGGAGTTTATATTAGAAGAAAGTTTGTTATTTTTGACGCACAAAGATTATACGATAGAATTATTACGAAGAAGAGATTGATCAAGGAAAGAGGATTTGTTAACCATGGGTTAATCAATCTAAGTGCTCCAGTTGAAAAGATCATTCTGCAAAAGCGATGGGAAGTTCTGTGTTACACTACCGATGCAGTTGTTATACCTGTAGTGAAGGAGTTCTACGCAAATCTACAAGGAATTACCCAAGTAGTTGTCTGCGTTCGAGGTAAGGCTGTACCATTTACTTCTGGAAGGATTAATGAATTGTATATAACAAAAAATGTTCCAATTTATCATTATGTAAATTTTGATCCTACGTGAGATTTGATGTAAGATATTTATAATTTTCTGACGGAAGAAAGTGATATTGGGGAAGTACGAGATGAAGGATATATTAGTTTTCCTACTTCATCACTTAATCCAATTTTAAAATAATGGTATTTCCTTATTTGTTTAAAATTACTCCCTACTATGAAAATCAGTAGAGTTACCAAGGAGAGTACTATTTTAAACTACTACATTCAAATGGAAAAACCTATTGATATAGGTTCAATTAAATTTAAATCTATGATGGGAATCATTATGAACTATCCAAGTTATGGACTTGGGCATCCTTCAACAATATTTCTGAGATGCAATCAATCCCAAGTGCCATATGAAAGTTGGGAAAAAGTTTTACTACCATGGGAGCCTATGATTGCTATAGATGATCAATATGTTGGTAATGGAAATGAAGCACTAAATGCTATTATAGATCATTCTTCACATGCTTCAACTCCATTAATGCCAATGGCAGTTGGAAGTTTGCTTGCTTTAGAGAAGAAATTGAAGAAAATTGAAAGAGAACTTTAGAGTATTATGAAAGCAGCAGGAGATATCAGGTACCTTTTTTATCACCTAGATTGGAGAATGAAAGAAAATTTTGATCACACTAGAACTTTTGAAGCAGGATTAGTTCAGATGTTTAAAGAAAAGGGGTGGATCAAAGAAAATTTCATAGATCAAACTCCCGTACCGATCCTTCTACAACCTATATGTTCATTACCAATCTATGGGAGATATTAGAGGAGGTGAAAGCACTGAATTTGAGGTTGAATGATTAAATATTGTGAACACTTTACTTGCTTAAATATATTTATGTGTTTTAGTGTAATTGTATGGATTTGGTTAGGTTTAATTTGGTTTGTTTTTACTTTAGAGTTCTGAACTTTGATTATGTATATAGTTTTTTGTCAGCATTTAGTGTTGGGCTTGATTTTGATGCTAATTTATTATTAGTTTTTTTAATAGGTATGAATTTGTGAAATGTGTTTATAAAAAGTGTATTTTCATATATAAAAGACAGTTTATTGTTGTTTGTAAAAGTGATTGTTTGTGAAATGTGTATTTATGAATTTAGATAAAAATTTTTGTTTAAAAATACTAAAAAAATTGGAGAAAATTGAAAGGAAATTGAAAATTTGAAAAATCAAAAAAGTTAATTTCGGTCCTTCAGTGCTGACGACGCTGCATTGGCACTGACAATGCCCTCGACCCGAGAGCAGCAAATGAACCCTTTAATTTGTGATTTTCACCGCAAACCTCCATTTTTACCCCTTTAAGTCACCTTCAACCTTTGGTTTTGCACTTAGGGTTTGACTTTGGGCGGATTTGAGGCGATTTTGACGCAAAGAAACTTCAGATTTTATCTGCTCTAGGTAAGAGCTAAACTTTAAAGTAATTTTTTTTTTCACCAATGATTTTTCTCACATTGACTAGATCCAAAAATATGACATTTTTTTGAGAAATTTTGAGAAAATGTTTTTGTGAAGAACTACTACTTAGTGGATTTAAGTTTAAAGTGGATTTGATTTTCAGAATCTTTGGAATTTATTTGGAATTTTTCAAAATTTTTAAGATTTCCTACGACACCTAGATCGAGCAAAAGAAAAGTAGCATATGAGCAGCAGAGATTTGTTAACTTTAGAGTCAGTGCTTGATTTCATAGTTTGCAAGGAAATAAAAAAGTAATTCAGGACTAAAGTTTTAGAAATCCGAGAGGAGAATTTGAACGATTGATTATCGCTTGACAATAGGAAAACTTCTACAATTTTCCTATTGATGCAATAGCTGGGATTGTAATGAAATTTTAAGCCAACCTTCTTGAAGCCTCTAATGATTTTGTTTTTGTTTGAGAAAAAAGGGTGGATTTTACTCCAAGAAAAATTAATGAGTTTTATCAATTAGAAGATGTGTATAGACGTGAGTGTCATTCCTTTTTTTTTGCTACAGATTAGGCTTTAGATGAAGTTATTTCTTTTATGACAAGTGAAATAGGGGCTTGAAAAATAAAAAATGGAGTTAAAGTTAATTTTCCTCTTTCTATGTTAAATGTAGTGTCTAAAGCCTGACACTATTTTATTTCTGAGAGGATGATTCCAACAAATCATAATAGTGAAGTAATCAAGGATAGAGCCATCATGAATTACAATATTCAGCAAGTGATGGATAGAGATGTAGGCTCTATCATCTATATGAACACTCGATCTATTGCTCTAGGAGAGACCACTGGTGGATTGGCGCACCCAGCTCTAATTTACACACTTTGAGAGCACGTAAGAGTTGATTTCAGACCTGAGGAGGAGAGGATTGAGCCTCATAGACACATTGGGCCTGCCAACATCAAGGCTTGTGAGTCCCATGTTGATTGGAGATTTGGAAGACATGCCAAGGATATTCCTTCTACTTTGAGAACCTGTGGTGAGCCTACTTCAAGTGACCCCAGCAACAGGGAGTCTTTGGACCAGATGATGATTCAACAGGGAGATATTTTTAGGATGAATCATAGGATGCAGAATATGGAGACCAAAAATGCTCACACTGATGATCTAATTCGCCAGAAATTTGAGTATGATGCTGCTTATGATGATGCTTTAGTGAGATACCTGAGAGGTGACCATAAAGTTCAGTTCCCTATTTACCTTACTTATACTCCATATCAACAGCAGAAGTTAGATATCGATGATGAGGAAGATGATGATAGGTGATCTTTTTGTTTGTTTGTTTGTATGTTTTTGTACAGTGTGATTGTATTGTTTGTGTTATGTTGTTGTCGAGACTCTGTTGTTATGTTATGTGAAACTGTACTATGAAAAACTATTTTCATTTTTAGAATTTAGTTTAGTTCTGTTGTTATTTTCAGCACTTTTTTATGTATTGTGATTAGCTCTTTCTCAGTAAATTTTATATGTGTTATGTGCACTTTAATGTTTTTAGACTTGTAATTTTCATATTAGCACCTACAACATTTCAATATTTATGTTAAAAAATCAAAATCTCCAGCAGGTATAAATTTTTTTATGTATTTATTGCATTTATTTACCCTACATTTTTAAAGTTTTTCATGTAAAAATCTTTTAAAAAATTTTAGTTTGGGGGGAGAAGAAATATCATTATTAGAAAAGAACTTAATTTTATTTATCCTCACTTAACCATATTTTAAAATTTATAAATTTAACATGACCTTTTGTATTAGGAGTTAACGTTGGATAACTATATTTATGTTTCTAAATATATAGTAAATTTAAGTAGAAGTTTTCAATAATAAAGGTTAATTATAGGGTCTAAGATATTTGGTAAAAGAGAATAAGACTATGTTTTCCTTTTTTTAGTAAAAGAAATTTGTATTTATAAAGTATTAAAATTTTTAAAGAGGTTCATGTAAAAGGAAAAAAGTAAACTTTATGAAATCTTTAAGTTAATATAAATTTGTAAAGAGAAGAAATGTAAAAAGTTTTTAACTTTAAGATGACGATAGTGAAGTTTAAAATCATTAAAAGCTATCCAGATATAGTAATCCTCAAAAAAAGAATAGAAAAGAAAAAGAAAAAAAATGAAAAGAAAAAGAAAAAAATTAAAAGAGAAGAAAAAGAAAAAGAAAAGGAAAAGATGCGGGGAGAAAGCTTGAGGAGATGCCTAATTAAAAATTGGCTTCACTTGAATCAACTTAAGGAAAAAGACTTTGCTTGAGGAGATGCCTAATTAAAATTGGCTTCACTTGAATCAACTTAAGGAAAAAAGACTTCTACACATTTTCTAAACTTTTTATTTGAATGTTAGCTTAATTATTAATAAAGTTTTATGAAGTTCTTTTTCGTATGAATTTCTTAAATGACTTTAATATAATAAATTGTATTTTTTTCTTGAAGGAATTAGAGGATGAGAAACCTTAGACTTAATTACTGAATGTCCTTACATCTTTAGAATTAACTGGAGTTGTTTTGAATTTTTCTTAAGTTAAAACTATTATATTTGGAGAACTAAAATATGGAAGTCTAAAATTTAAACTCTTTACCATAAGTCATATTTTTAATAGTAGAGAAGTTACTTGAGGACAAGTAACATGTAAGTTTGGGGGATTTTGATACACCAAAAATAAATTCATTTTTAGACCCATATTTTTTACTTATTTGTTTTTATATAGTACTTTAATGGAAGGTATTTAGTTTTTTCTTGCAGGTTGTTGATTTTTAGGGCATAAAACAAAAAGAAAGCAAAAAGGATGAAATTTAGAGTCAAAATTAAGTTTTGAAGAAATGCTCAGGTCTGGCAGCCGCGACGGTGCAGAATAATTTAACAGTGGAAATTTTTAATCAGCGCCGACGGTGCCAAAGGCGGTGTAGACCACGTTTCCAGAAGGTTTGATGTATTTGGATGACTTATTGAAGAGTTTCTGGAGGCCCCTCTTGGAGAACCGACCTTGGGCTTTATTTGGGGCCGAATTTCATCTGAAAATTCGCTCCTCTACATTTTCGCTCATCTACGTTCATTTTTCGCTCCATATCATTCCATTCCACTACCATATTTAAGTCAATTAGTGATTTTGCTTTCATAGTTTAGAGTTTTTGTGGTGAGATTTAGTGTAAAACTTTCAATAAGAGTGTTGGAGAAGGAGAAAAGTGACAAAATTCTTCTTCCTACAATTCTAAGGAAAGGCTATAAAGAATTTTCTTTAATAAAGAGTTCCAGATAAGTTTGTTTATTTATTTAGTGTTGTATGAACTTTATTTTATATATGAAATTTGTGTTTTGTCGTATCTTTCTCATGAAGTCTGAGTAGTTCCCTCTATCTTTCCCGCTACTCTGAGATATGGTGAAATGAAGAGATAAAACGAATGTGTCATAATTAAAATATAAAATAAATTGTGATGATTTTTCAACTTCAAACTTAATTTATTTTTCAAGAAATTTAGTATGAGTTCTACAACAGAGTGAGGATCACATTTGATTTCGTGATGGAGAAATTCGTTCATGAAATTAATTACAAATAAATGGGGAAATATTTTTTGTTGGGTGTAAAAGTGGAGAATCTTTAGGGTGACAGTCCCCAATTTGGTCTTAGTGTTTAAAAACTAAAGCGAGAGTTAGCCTTCAGGTGAAGGGAAGTAGATAGGTAAATATTCTTTGTTAAGTGTAGAATTGGAGAATCTTTAGGGTGACAGACTAAAATCACCAATTCGGTAATATACTTTGTTGGGTGTAGAATTGGATATTTCTAGGGTGACAGACTAAAAATCCCCAATTCGATATTAGTGTTTAAAAACTAAAGCGAGAGTTAGCCTTCAGGTGAAGGGAAGTGGGAGCTCTAGAGTGGAAACCGGTATCCTCCTAGCCTAGCCACAGATTTAGGAACTAAACCTAGGATTATCCAATGATTTTCTATAACATTGTATTAGGGTAGAGAATTAAAACTGCTCCTATTTGGCATAAGAAATATTATAAACATTTATCTCATCTCATTTCACCAAAACCTCATTTTAGTTGGAAAGATGCTTTTTCACATAAGAAATCTTCATTACAAAAACATAGTTTAGTATATTAGTAGTTACAGTTTAAACTTTGCATTTCTATTTTACTAATAATTAAGTAATTTAATTTTGATAATATCTTAAAATTGAAAATTAGTGACAGTGATTTCATTTTACTTTCTGTGAATTTCCTAATTAATTTATCATCTCAAATTTAAACATTCCCCAAAGGATCGATATTTGGGGCTTAAATAGAAAGTCCATTTTTACTTGATAGAAAGTCAATTATTACTTGATAACAGTACGTATACTTGCGTAGAATCCCATTACTAATTGCCTATACTTATATAAATTTTACACAAGTTTACTTTCTCAGGATGAAGTTTTTGGCGCCGTTGTTGGGGATTAAAATTTTCAAGTAGTAAATTAGGAAATTTAGAAATAATTATAAGAATAAAAAAATAACAAAAAAAATAATAAATCAAAAATCCAAAAAGAAATATATTCTTATTTAAGGACTTTTAAAAGAATTTTACTTTGCATACTTTATTTGTTTATGCAAAATATTGGATCTAAAGGTTAAGTACCTTACAATTTAGAATTAGAACGTACTATTAGAAAATTTTGAAAAAAATAAAAAGAAATTAAAAATTTAAAAAAAATGGCGAATAACTTAGATAATCCAATAAATGCAAACCGACAAAGACCTTTAAAAGATTATACTAATCCGATAACAGATTAACTTCACTTGACTATTCAAAATTCTGATGTTGTTGTTAATTCATTTGAGCTTAAACTTGCTATTATCCAAATGGTACAAAATAATCTTATTCATTTGGAGGAACAACTACTGAAGATCCTAACTTACATCTTGCTAGTTTTCTTGAAATTTGTGCTTCATTTAAATATGAAAGAGTCTCTAATGATGTTGTTAGGCTTAGACTTTTTCCTTTTTCATCAAGGGATAAAACCAAAAATTGTTTAAATTTATTAGCACCTCGATTTATCAGAACTTAGGGAGAACTATCACAAAAATTCTTGGCTAAATATTTTCCACCCTTGAAACTGCTAAGCTTAGAATGATATTACATCTTTTTATCAGTTTGAAGGGGAATCAATATATGAAGCCTGAGAAAGATTGAAAGATCTTCTTAGAAAATTTCCACACCATGCTTTACCAGATTTGTTAATAATTCAAACATTTTACAATGGATTAGTATGATCACTTAGATCTATTATAGATGCTGCTGCAAGTGGATCACTAATGTCATAACCTTTTGATGAAGCATACTCTTTAATAGAAGAAATGGCTACTAACAATTTTCAATGGTCCTCTGAAAGGGTAAATCCTAAGATATTATCTAGTATTCATGACTCTGATGCAATGTCTATTTTAGAATCTCAAATTGCTTATATTTCGAAAAAGATTGATCAAATAGAAGGGAACTATTCTCAAATACCCCCAGTATTATAGAAAAATTCATTAGGACAGATCATTGATACTTAATCATTTTATGAAATATTAAATACTATAAATAATCAAAATAAAAATCTCTTTTCTAATTGTTATAACCCTGGATGGAAAAATCATCATAATTTTAGTTGGAGTAATTATAACAATTCGGCGAATTCATCTAGAAATCTGAATAATCAACGAAATCCTAATTATCGACGTTATTATCNTGGGAGCCAGTATCCTCCTAACCTAGCCACGAATTTAGGGACTAAACCTAAGATTAACCAATGATTTTCTATAACACTGAATCGGGGTAAAAAATTAAAATTGCTCCTATTTGGCATAATATAAATTTAAATCATTTATTTTGTCTCATTTCACTAAAAACTCATTGTAGTGGGAAAGATGTTTTTTCATATGAGAAATCTTTATCATATAAATATAGTTTAGTAGTTATTGTTTTAAACTCTGCATTTAAGTTTTGCTAGCAGTTAATAATTTAGTTTTTATAGTATCTTACACATTCGAAATTAGTGATAGTAATTTCATGTGATTCCTGTGAATTTCATAGTTAATTTATCATTTCAAATTTAAACCTTCCTCGTGGGATCGATATTTGGGGCTTAAACAGAAAGTCTTATGTTACTTGATAACGATACGTAAACTTGCATAGAATATCAATCTTAAGTGCTTAAGGTTATTACTAATAAATACTCCATCAAGTTTTTGGCACAATTATAAAGTGGGGTCAACTTTATAAATTTTACACAATTATATTCAATTGGGATCATTCGGAGAAAGTCATCATCTTTAAGGTGTGCTGTTATGTCATCTTTGAGATGTTTTGTTATACCATAAGTAAAGTGCATTATTAATTTGCAATGTACGCTGGGATTACTCAGTGTACATTATGAATTCAAAAGGGATTTTGCTACAAGGAGTAGGTGGCAGCCTATACTGGTTGATGATAGAGGTCAACGACGGCGGTGGTCAGTGTTGGCTGAGGTGGTGGCATGACACTATTGTGGCTGGTGGTAGTTGGAGTTGGGCGGAGGCTAAGACAGCGGTGATTAGAGTTGGTGACTTAACTCGCATTTACTTGTATTTTTAATCTCCTTAATTTTGCAAGAAAATATTTCTCAATTTATATCTAGCGGCTAGTGTGAACACATGCAATGATTTATGTATTATATAAAAGATTTTCACACTTAGGGTACTACGCAAGTATACGTATCATTTCAAGTAATATATGATTTTCCTTAAAAACTCCAGTATCGATCCAACAAGGAACACAATAACTCTTAAAATCAACTCACAAAAATTCTTTTTAAATTAAAAATTAAATAGATAAGAGGTTTAAAATGATATATTTACTAAAAATCACTACTTAAAGAGTTAAAAAGAAAGTAACAATTAAATTTAATAGCTTATAACAACGAGTTTGGATATTATGAAAAACATTTCCCCTTGCAAAGTGATTTTAATCTATGTAGGATTCAAATAATTTAAGACAAAATTGAGGTATTGTGACAAATAAAAGCATACCTTGTTCTTTATCCCCTCCCGGTGCTTGCGAAGAGCATTAGCTAACTTAAGGTCGATTCCTTAACATCTCGACTCCACATCAGTGTTATCTAGCCTCTCACCTCTAGATGCCCTTAGCCTATGCCACTGTAATGATCGAATCCCAGCATCAGGGTACTAAACCGTAAGCCAAACTGATAAGAATCTAGTCTGTCACTCTAGATCTAACCAATTCTACGTCCATCAAAACTTGCCTCCCTATTTATTTGCACTTTCCCTTAGGTGACTGCAATGGATCTGTCAACAATGAAGTGTGGTATCCACTAGTTATGTGAAATCATAACCCTCCAAAGTCATTATGTTTATCAACGGCTTTTAACCTCACAAGTGACCGATTTGTAAAATAAATGAAGATTCAGTAAAAATACCATCATAATTTTTAAGAGAAAAATAAATCTTTCNTGGAAGCCGGTATCCTCCTAACCTAGCCACGAATTTAGGGACTAAACCTAAGATTAACCAATGATTTTCTATTCACTGTATCATGGTAGAAATTAAAATTGCTCCTATTTGGCACAATACATGTTATAAATATTTATCCCATCTCATTTCACCAAAATTTTATTGTAGTGCAAAGGATGCTTTTTCACATAAGAAATCTTCATTACATAAACATAGTTAGTAGATTAGTAATTATTATTCAAAAGTTGCATTTCTGTTTTGCTAATAGTTAAGTAATTTAGTTTAGTTAAAATCTGAACATTTGAAATTAGTGACAGTGATTTTGTTTCATTTTCTGTAAATTTCCTGTTAAAATTTATCATTGCTAACTTACACCTTCCCTGTGGGATTGATATTTAGGGCTTAAATAGAAAGTCCATTATTACATGATAACAAAACGTATACTTATGTAGGATCACATTATTAATTGCCTATAATTATATATATTTTACACAACTTACTTTTCATATAAGGATCAAGTTTTTGGCATTGTAATGGTGTCAACTTCATAAATACTTACATACACAAAAATTCGGGATCAATATTCTAACTGCTAGAGGCTTTAGGCCTGATTTTTGTCAACTTATACAAATATGACTACACAGCAATGATCATTCCATTCATGTTGGAGGTCATTCATTGCTGCTAGAGGTTTGAAGCAAGAGGATCCCTTATCCCCAACTATTTTCATCGTTGTTATTGATTATCTGTCTAGAATTTTTGATGCTACTCTTCTGAACCAAAGTTACACTAGATATCACCATAAATCTAACATAGCAATTACTCATTTACTCTATAATGATGATATTATGGTTTTCTCTAGAGCCCATAAAAATGTAGTAAAGAAAGTGCTTCAGACCCTTCAAAAATTTCAAGAACATTGAGGGTCGTGTTTTAACCCTAAAAAATGCCACTTGATTTTTAATAAGCAAGCCTCGCTTAACTGCAAACAATACACATCCAATTACACTTGCTTTTCTAACTCCCAGCTTCCTATCAAGTTTTTAGGTTTCCTCCTTCATACTGGCTGAACAAAACAAATACAATTTAAGGAAGTCATAAACAAGTTTACTTCTTTTCTAAATGGGTGGACTCAATCTTTTTAATCTAATGGGGGTAGAATTGCTCTGTTGAAGAGTATTCTAACAACCTTTCCTTCTTATATCCTGTAGATAACAAATATCAAGAATAGCACTCAAATTCTGTTAGAAAAAGCTTTAAATATATTTCTGTGGTCAGGTCAAAGACAACAAATGCACTGGGCATCTTGGTAAAAGGTAGCTAAACCACAATTGGCTGGGGGCATTGGCTTCAAGGCTTTAAATCAACTCCTTCATATCAATCTTTGTAAACTCTGGATCAAATTCAGAGCTCAAACTTCACTGTGGGCTAAATTTATGAGGGGTAAATATTGCAGAGACCAGCATCCTACACTTGTTGGTAGGAAAATTGGGACTCCAAAACTTGGGTGAAGATGCTGAATAAAAAGCAAACTGCTCAAAACCTATTTATTTGGGACTTGGGGAAAGGTGATATCAGTTTACGGCTTGATAACTAGTTCCCCAAAGGCTGGTTATCTCCAATTACCAATGTCCCTAACCTTGACATTGAAGTTGTTGATTATTGTGATGGAAATAATTGGTCTATACTTAAACTATCAAGCATTTTGCAAGCCCATTCAGTCACTAAAGTTGTCAGCAAAAGAAATAATAGAAGCAAAACTGATAAAATTGTTTGGCAAGCCTTTTCTAACCTGAGTATCACCAAAGCTATTTACTCCAAACTTTTCAGCTGGCAGCAAATTTCTTGGGGAGTTATTATTTGGAATAAATTATTATCCCCATCCATGTCTTTTCTTTACTGGAGGATATTCTAGAACCTTCTACCCACAGATGACATTCTCAAATTAAAAGGTTTGAGGGGTCCTTAAAAATGCTAGCTTTGTCTGCAGGAAGAGGAATCCTTGCCACACCTTTTTTTTAATGTAATTTTGCCAAACAAATGTGGCACCAGCTGCTGATACACTTGAAAATTGATGGAAAAAACTTTACTTAGGACAGATTAACCACCTGCTGGCAGAACTGGTATAAAAGGAATTATGCTTCTATAACTTTAATTGTTGCCTAGTTTATTTGGATGGAATGAAACAAAGCTGAGTTCGAAGATATCATACCTAATATTGAGAAGATTCTCAAGAACAATATTTCTTACTTACACAAGATGATCAAATTCAAAAGATTTCCAAATATTTCAAATATTTACTCAACTTAAAAGTTTAATCCTATTCAAATCTATAAAGTTTATTGGAAACCCCCTGAAAAACACATTGTGAAGATAAATACAGATGGAAGTTTTACAAAAAACTGGAGCTAGAGTAAGGGTATCTACAGAAACTACCTTAAAAACTACCTACTGTATTTTTATACTCCTTTAATGGCTGCTGATGTTATTGAAATAGAATTGATTGCTGTTTATTGGGCTCTTACTCTTGCCATCAAGATTGGCTGACATAATGTATGGATGAAAGTGAATTCTGCTGCAGTCCTTAAACTATTAAATCCTGAAGAAGAACCTCCATGGCATCACTCATTTTTGATCCAAAAAATTAGAGACCTTATCTTACAGCTTCACACCAAGTTTACTTTCAATTATAGGAAAGGAAACCAGCCAGCCAATTGGCTTGCCAAACAAGGTTAAAACTCAAATGACTTATCAGTTGCTGCTAATCCTCCCCCAGCCCTTCATTTCCTATTTCAGGGAGATAAGCTAGAGGTTCCAAATTTCAGAATTGCAAATCAAGATCATTGGAGATAGTGATTTCCAATTGAAGATTCTATATTTCCAAAATTCATTTTGCAATCCCCTTAGTGCTTTAAGGGACATTTTTTGTTTGGTCCAAGTTATTTTCCGTTTTGTTTTCATGTATTGCTAATAAGTTTTTAGGAGGTGTGTTGATTCTAGTATTGAGTCAACCCTTCCAGATTACTTTGGATCTTGTAACCTTATTTTTAATTTAACATGTAGGGAGCCACTAGTAGATCCTTCTGCCATTATATTTATATATATGTATAATATTTATAAAAATATCAAATCAAACTAACCCCATCTTTTTCATAGTTTAAATGAAAGACCACTATACCTCAATCCCTGTATCTATCCCAAAAGATAAACACAAGACTTGAGGATGAGACTCGATCAAATAAACTAAGAAATATATGACATCCGTTTGGTCTGCAAAAGCAATTTATTTGTCGACTGATATGCTTAAAATATAGTATTTTTTGACACATTTTTATACCTATTTTTGAGATATTACGCTTTAATGGAATGTATTTTTTTCTTTCAGATACAGGTAAAAAGGTGAAAAATGTTTAAAGAAGTGAAAAAGAATCAAATTTGGAGTAAATAGGTGAAAAATGTAAAAAAGTGTTTTGGCGCCTAAGCGCTGGGTAAATAGAGAAGGTCGTGCCTAAGTGCCAGGGACCCCACGCTCAAGCACCAGTGGCAGTTATTGGATGAGGAAATTTGGTTTTTGCAAATTTTGAAGAGGTTTTTGAGGCACCTGTTGTCTTAATAGGTGGTTACAACCACCATGGATGAAAATTATTGCGAAAGGATGGATCTCTTAAGGAAATGCATCAAATCAAGACACATTATAAAGAGATACCAAGGTACATTTTGGAGAATTGTAAAAGAAAGAAAATTGGGACTTTAAAAGAGTTCTT
Organism: Phalaenopsis hybrid cultivar; assembly: GCA_002079205.1. Lineage (NCBI taxonomy): Eukaryota > Viridiplantae > Streptophyta > Magnoliopsida > Asparagales > Orchidaceae > Phalaenopsis > Phalaenopsis hybrid cultivar. Next base: position 97,869 of record JXCR01118358.1, on the reverse strand, counting down.
GAAAGTACTGGGAAAGTGTTGAAATTTCAAAAATTGGGGTGTTAGTTGGAGAGATTTTTAGGCACCACATATTTATCCTTTTTTTTATTTTATACTGAGAGTTTTGAAAAAGAGAATAGATTCAAAGGAACTTTAAGAGTTTGGTGGAGGACTATCTTTTATTTTAGACTACTTTTGGTTTTATTTAACACTTGTTATTGGTTTGACAATGATTTCTACCTTTAAACTAAAGTGTGGTTTTGTTTTCTGCATGGATTCTGATTTATTTTCTATATCTTTCTTCTTAAAATTATAAGTAATTAAGTGTTGGATGGAATTTATGGTGAGTATTGATCTTTAATGTTGGAAGAAGATGCGATGATTTAAATCCATGTACTTCATTTACTTCTTCATTTGGCCAATCCAGTTGTTAAAATTTATTGTGAGAACATGTAAGAACCGAGCTGGTATTGTCTCAGTCAAAAATTTGAAAGAATCACATGTGGTTGTATGAATGAGAATGTAGTTCATATTTTTTAGTGCAAATAAATAAGGAAATTTTCATTGAAGGGTGTAAAGTTAGAGGACTTTAAAGTGACTGGTTAAAGCCCCCAACTTGGTTTATTGTTTTAGGTTCTGATTAAGAGATGTTAGCCCCTAGGTGGAGGGAATTGAGGGAAATCTAGAGTGAGAGCTAGTATTTTCCCTCCCTAGCCGGTTTTCAGAACTACTCAAACTTTAAATTAGTCAATGTCTTTTTTAGCATCTCTAGTGAAGGTAAAGAATATTACTGCTCTTATTTGACACAACACAATATGCATACTTCCACAACCGAATTCCTATACTTATTACTGATTCATGATGAGGAGAAAGATATTTTCATATTAAGTGCTTTTCTTCTACAAAACTCAAGTTGTTTATTAAGGTTGTCATGTTTTTGTAAAAATATTAAAATTACGAAAAATATTTAAACTTTCTTTACTGTAAAAACGTCTTTGATTTAAATAATTATATTTTTAAAAAGAGGAAGTCTTTTGAAAAGTGCATATTGCATATCTTCCTTGTGGGTTTGATATTAAGGTCTTAATCAAAAATTCCTATAGTACTTGATAACGATACGTGTACTTGCGTAATATCCCAATATATATAGATTAAAAGTTAAGTTCTTAATTTTGTTCAGGTTCAAGTTTTTGGTTTTATTGTGAAATAAGGAAATATATTGAAAAATATAATCAGAATTATTGATATATTATTGCATATAAGCAACTATCGGGGATTATGTTTTTGGTCCCATTGCCAGAGAAGTGAAGTGAAAATTGTAAAGAATCTATTTATTTATAAGAAAATTTCTATTTTTAGAAAGTTTTATTTAAACATTAAGTTATTGTATTTTATTTTGTGTGTGTTTAATTTTATTTTATGTTAGTGTATGTGTAGTTCAGGATCTGAAAGACTAATGCCTTACAATTCTAAATTAGAGAGAACTGTTAGAAAAATCAGAAAAACTAAAAAAATTAAAAATCTTGAAAAATCCAAAAAAAATATAGAAATGAAAAACCAAAATGATCAAAATGCTGAAATTCATCAAGGGTTTAGACCTTTTAAAGATTATGCCAACCTTACTGTAGATGAAATTCATTGTGGTATTCAAAAACCTACTGTAATGGTTAATTCATTTGAGTTTAAAACTGTATTATCAAAAAAGTATCAAATAATCAGTTTGGGGGATCACCAACTGAAGATCCAAATTTAAATCTTACCAATTTTATAGATATGTGCGCTACATTTAAATACAATGGTATATCTGATGATGCCATAAGACTTAGGTTTTTTCTTTTCTCACTAAGGGATAAAGCTAAGATGTGGTTGAATTTGTTAGAACCTGGATCTATCAGAACTTGGGGTGATTTAGCACAAAAATTCCTTGCTAAATTTTTTCCACCATAAAAAACTACGAAGCTTAGAAATGAAATTACATCATTTAATCAGTTTGAAGAGGAATCTATTTATGAATCATGGGAAAAGATTTAAAGAACACTTAAGAAAATGTCCACATCTTGCTATACTAGATTGGTTAATAATTCATACTTTTTATAATGGATTAATTGTGTCTCTTAGGTCAAATATCGATGCCGATGTTGGTGGTTCATTGATGTCAAAACCATTTCATGAAGCCCATGCTTTAATTGCATAAATGACTACCAATAATTTTTTAAGGGTCTTTTGAGAGGCTGAATCGTAAGAAAGTAGCCAATATTCATGAATTGATTCATTTACTATGTTAGCAAATCGAGTTGTTGCAATTTCAAGGAAGTTTGGCCAATTTGGAATGAATTTTTCTCAACCAATTTTCATGATTAAAGAGAATTCATTAGGCTAAATGGTAGATTCTAAGGCATTATTAAAAATTTTGAATGTCATAAATAACAAGCAGAATAACCCACATTTAAATTATTATAACCCAGGTTGGAAAAAACATCCCAACTTTAACTGGAATAATAATTTGGGTGGTAATAATTAACAATACGAGAACAACCAAGTAAACCTATTAGGAAAATGGAACAATCAAGGGAATAGTAATTATAGATTTACTTATCCTCCATATTTCAACAGTAATATGCAATTTAAGGATAAGAAGCTATCTATAGAAGAAGCGATGTTACAAATGTGAAATCAACAACAAAGTCAAGGAGATGTAATTAGAAATATTGAGAATCAACTTGGGCAAATAGCAAATTCATTAAGTAATAGATCCCAAGGAACACTTCCTAGTAATACTGAATCAAATCTAAAAGAACAGAATAAGGACTAAGTAAATGCCATTCAACTTAGAAGGCAAAGAGATTTGGAAGGTAGGGTTCAAAAAGAAATTTAAGTAGAGAGAAGAAACTGAAGAATCAAAAGTGGACGCTCCAAAAGATTCTAAAAAACCTATTTCTCCACTAAAAATTGATTTGGAAAAACCACCACCGCCACTTCCTCTGAAGTTGGATAAGCAATTTTCAAAATTTCTGGAAATATTTACGAAGCTTAGAATTAATATTCCATTTGCTGAAGCCTTAGAACAAATGCCAAGCTATTTAAAGCTTATGAAGGATATTCTCAATAGGAAATTGAAGTTTGAAGATAATTAGACTATTTCACTTAGTGAGGAGTGCAATGCTATAATTTAAAAAAGCTTTCTGAAATGCTTAAAGATCCTTGTAGCTTTACATTCCATGTACGATAGGAGACAGATTTTATGGGAAAGCCTTATGTGATTTAGGTGCAAGCATTAACTTTATGCCATTATCAATATTCAAAAGATTGGGATTAAGAGAAATAACCCCTACTACTATAACTCTGTAGTTAGCAGATCGTTTGACAACATAGTTAAAGGAGTTATATAATATGTTCTAGTGGAAGTGGATCAATTTATCTTTCATGTTGATTTCATTGTGCTAGATATGGAGGAAGATAAAGAGATAACTATCATTTTGGGGTGACCTTTACTACCCATAGAAAGAGCAATGATAGATGCGCAGAAAGGGGAATTAACAATGAGTGTCAATGATCAAACTGTTACTTTCAATATTTCAATATCAATGAAATCTCCTGTAAAAGGTAAAGATGATGAATGTTATAGGATGGATGTTATAAGATATCTAAGTTAATGACATCTCAAAACAACTTTTGAAGAAAAATTTGAAGAAAAAGATTTGGAACACAAGCAAGAAGAGGAATTAGATTGATGTGAATAACTTTTTAACAAAGATTCAAGCTATGTTCATGAAAGTTTTAAAATTTTGGACACGATAGACAAAGATAAATGATTTTTTCCTTCAATTGAAAAACCTCCAAAACTTGAGATGAAGTTACTTCATGAATAGTCAAATTATGCCTTTTTAAATGATTCCTCTACTATACTAGTTATAATTTCCACAAAATTAACGATGGAAAAAAAGGAACGGTGGGTGAAAATTTTGAAAAATTTTAAGAAAGCCTTTGGATGGATAATTGTTGATATTAAAGGAATCAGTCCTTCAATTTGTATGCCTAAAATTCATATGGAAGAGAACTACAAACCCAAGACTAATTTTTAAAGGAGACTCTTTTAGTAGCCTAAGGTCTAGCCATAGGATTTTCCTATTGACTATTCTTAGAAAACTAGAAAAAGTTAGTAGCCTAAGGTCTAGCCATAGGATTTTCCTATTGACTATTCTTAGAAAACTAGACATGAAGCCTAAGGTCTAGCCATAGGACTTTCCTATTGACTATTCTTAGAAAACTAGAAAAGGCACCATCTATTGGGGGTCCATTTGTTGACCTCACTTTTGGTTGAGGTTTATTTTTTCCTCTTTAGTAGCCTAATGGGGGTCCATTTGTTGACCTCACTTTTGGTTGAGGTTTAGTTCTTCCTTTTTAGTAGCCTAAGGCATAGGACTTTCCTATTGACTATTCTTAGAAAACTAGAAAAGGCACCCTCACCATTAGAAATCCCGACTTTCCTATTGACTATTCTTAGAAAACTAGACAAGGAACCCTCACCATTAGAAATTCTACCTATTGACCATTCTTATAAAACTAGAAAAGGCACCCTCACCACTAGAAATTCCAAACTCTTCTCTACTCAACTTGAAGTTACACATGTTGGTCTCAACCTCTAAAAATTTAGTAGGTGGGGTCACTATGGGAGAAACTCAAGATAAATCACCCTTAAGACTGCCGGAACTTAAGGTTGACCCTGGGTCCGGGTATGGACGTGAGGCACTCACTACACTTATCTGCACCCACAATCACTCACAACCCTAACTCAAATTTCTAGCCTAGATCCCTTGATCTTTTGGGATACTCATGTAGATGGTCCCCTAAAATCTTCTAGCCTAGGTCCCTTGATCTTTTGGGATACTCATGTAGATGGTCCCCTAAACCTACTAGTCCTCGGGCTATGTTTTAACATAGACGACCCAAAATGGGGTTTCCATTGGTCCAAGGTTTATTGATGGTAGTTAGCACTCCAACTCTACCAAGATACCCAACCTACGCATTTGCCCATGAGCACTCCAAATTACATAAACACCCTTGAAAACCTAAACTTTGCCAAAACTCCCAAGTTTACCCAAAATACCCAAATTTGATCAAAATTAATTTTAAACCTTCTGAAAACCTCCAAATTATCCAAAATTACCCAAAATCTCCAAAGATGACCAAATTACCAAAATACCCCTCCATAGCCCAAAATTCCCAAAAAATCTCAATAAATCCCAAATATTCCCAATTTCAATTCTCTCAACTACCACATGACCCAATTTGGGCAATTTGACCATCTTTAACGAAAATCCCCAAATTTTCCTTTAAAGACCAAATTTCCCCAAATCCAACTCAAATGTCCATCACTTTGATCTCAAATGACCCCAATTTCAATCCTAAACTAAAATTAAATTTTGATATGACCAAAATAAAAAAATTCAAAGCTTAATTGGCCCATGATTTGAGCCCAATTTTGATTTAAGTCAAAACCCCAATTTTGACCATATGACCTAATCTTACCAAATTGAACCCATAGCCTAGTCAATTGACCACAGTTAATGTTGCAAAATCTTCATAACAATCCTGCGCATCAAAATCAACCATCAATTGGCCTTAGTGAAGCCTCAAATCCATTTGATTTTGGCCTCAATCCAAAATTCCAAAATTTTAGCCCCAAATTGGCCAAGTCCCCAATATACACCCAATTGATTGACTTAACCTTCAAATTGACATCCAATTCATGTTGAAAACTCATCATAGGGTCCCTATTGACCACTTACAATAATAAATTTGGACTTAGCCCAAGGCTAACCCAAGCTAGACCAAAGCCTAGCCCAACATGACCAATTTTTTAATTTAGACCTAGCCCAAGGCTAACCCAAGCTAGACCCAAGCCTAGCCCAACATGACCAAATTGATTGAATAAAATTCCTTCAAATTGACCCCCAGCTAGACCCAAGCCTAGCCCAACATAACCAAATTGATTAAAATTCAAAATTCCCTCAAATTGACCCTTTTTGGGCTCAAAACCACTTCCATCCTTCACCAAAGTTGTTCCTTATGATCATCTACACCAAATAAAAAAATTAATTGGCCCAATTAATATGGTTAACCTAGACCAAACCCAAGACTTGGTCATTTTCACCCACTTGGACCCATGCACTAAATGTGACCTAACCACCCTAAAGTCACCAAATTAACTCCATCACAGCCATTAGTTGGACTTAGTGACCAGTCCAAATGCCATGAAACCACCTAAATCAAGCTATGGACTAAAGGTCCCCCAAATTAAGGGATATTATTTCTAAAAATGCATGTGCTTAAGATATCCTTAACAAAATTAGGTATTATTGCACTAAATTGCTGTGACATATTTCCTTGGGTTCTTTGAGCTCCTAGCCACCTCCCCCTGGCCGACCGGCTAGCCTAGTGGCCGAGAAAGCTCAAAACTGAGAGCCACCCCCATGGAGCTTCACCCAAATCAAACCTAGAGGCCAGCTCATCCAAATCAAACTATGGAGCTCCTCTGCCCTCCACCTAAGCACCACATTACACCTCATAATTGGCCATGACAGGCACCATAACCCCATTTTTTATAAAAGGCCACCTCCATGGCCGTTAAACTAAGTGATGAAATTTCCTTAGTGAGACCTCTCCAAACTTTACACAGAGCTTCCCTAAGATCTCCTCAGTGCATTCCAACCATTGTCCCTCACCAATTCCTATTGCTAGAGCTCAATTTTGAGCATGGAGCCTTGCCGGAAACTAGGACAGAACCCAATACATCTCCACAGTCCACCCAAACTCAAATAAACTCTACTCACACCTTCACAATAGTGAAAGAAGCTAAAGCCCCATAAAATTCCCCTTCCACAGAGCCTCGTCCATAGCTCTAGACCAACACCCAAATCCGGTCGTGATCAAATTCATACCTAAGCCTTACACCAAGACCAGGGACTCAATCCCTAGCCTCTTTGGATCATAACAAACGTGCTAAGGCCCTCTAATCGAAGCTTCACTTCTCAGAGCAATAGTATAAAACTTCACCCCATCTCGAGCCTATTTTGATTCTTCCATTTAATAAGGCTTAATTTAATTGTATGATTACCATATGGATGTGTTCGTCTCACTTAGACGAGTCCATAAGACCAAACTCGAGGTGATTTGGTTAAGTCTATGCTAAGATATTAGGGTTTTAGTATGGACGGTCACGGGATCATTCTATCGGGGACGATGACGGGGAGCCATTTGATCACGCGTGTATTGAATGAACGACCAAGATGAAGCCGGACAGCGCTTCGGTACATAAATAGCGGTATGTGTGGATGCTGGCATGGACAGCGGCGTCAAATAGGAGCGTGCCGCGTGGAGCTTCGGAGTCGTCGCAGGATGAGGTGGCACGCGTGGTTTAAATAGATAAATAGGGCTTTTTCCTATTTATTTAAATACCCCTATCTTAGAAAATCCATAACTTTGTGTAGAAAGCCAAAAAAATAAAATAAAAATACCCTGTTACTTAGTGAACAGAGGAAAATGATGTGGAATAAATTTCAAGTCCATTTGATGCATAAAATATTTTTAATTAATTAAACACTGTTTGGCATCATTTAATTCTTCATGCATATTGATACATCATCTTAGCTTGAGATATTTTCATGTTGTAGCCTTTATCAAGGGAAACATCCTCTAATTTTTCCAAAGTCAGAGGAGGTCCCTATACAGAGATCCATATTTTTCATGTTTTTGCAAATTATTTCCTTAAAATAAACATGGAAATTAGCATGTTTATTAGAAAATTCCAAGAAAATTTTGGAAGGTCTACAATGACCAGAGAAGCTTTTGGAAATAATTTCATGGGTTAAGTCATTTAAAATGTACTTAATTTTTATGAACACTAAATAATTAAAATAATTAATTTTAGAAAATATAAACATTTGAATGGCTTGATCTTTTATCTTTGCTGTGGTTTATGATCTAGAGAACTCACCATAAAATTTCATAATATTTTGAGTACATTTGATAAGTTAAGTTGATTTTTTAAAGGTAAATGTCACTTTTGACACTTAAATGATTTTTAAAAATAAAAATATAACTCAAAAAATTATAAAACTTAGTGTCTTGAGTTCTATGTGATTAGGGATGTTTTATAAAATTAAAATATTATTTAGAATAAAAACATGATTTTTAACCTATTTTAAATATTTAAAATAATTAAAAATTCATAAAAAATACAAAAATAATAAAACTCATGAAAATGTTCTAAATTACTTTCTAATCACTTAGGAACAATTAAAATATTTTTTCTGATTTTCTAAATAAAGATATTGAATTTCAAAGCTTAAAAATAATTTTTAAAGGCTAAAAATGAGTTTTCATAAAAATAATTCCAATAAATCAAAGATAAATAAAAAAATATATATGAAATTTGCTCCTCTAGGTTCTTTAACCTCACAGAGATTTTTCAAAGACACGAAACTTAATTTTCATTATTGAAAGTTTTTTTTTATTAAATAACCCAGAATTTAAAATAATTCTGATAAATCACAGAGAATTCAAAAAATTATAAAATTTGGTCCAAAGGTTTCTCTAGCCTAGGTCTACCCCCATTAAAAATTTCAAAGGATTACAATTTACCTTGGTCAAGTTACGAATTTTCTTTGAAAAATCCTATTTTTGCAAGAAAAAAATTATTTAAAACAAATTAAATTCTAAAAAATCATATTTTCTCCTCTGATGTCTTAATTGCCCCATGAATGAGGTAGAATAAAAATTTCAAAGTCATTTGAATTGAATTTGACAAGTTATGAAGTGTTAGAGCATTAGGGGCAAATGTGTAATTTTGGAAAATTAGCCTTAATTAATCTTTAGGTTAATTTAAGGAGGGAAATGGGTAACCTCTGATCTTAATCAATTTATTTGATGTTTGAAACATAAAGGATTAATTGATAGAAACCAATCTCAATTTCTTAATTGAAAAGATAAGTTAATAAGTTTCGAAATCATTAAAAATTTGGAAGTTTATTAAAATTAAATGATCTTGGACTTAGGGGTATGACTTCTGAAGTCAATAATTAATCAACTTGATACCTCTATCTTGATTTTCAAATAAAATTCAAATTATGAATCATGACCACTTAAAGTTTAACCTTATCAAAAATAATTAAGACACTCACCTAGGTCTTATAGGCTTAGTGTTGACTTAGGCCAAATCAAAATTGACTAAATGAGGATTAGAAAAATAAACATAACATAATCAAACATCCTTGAAACACCACTAAGCCTAAGTTAAAAATTTTCTAAGTGTTCAGGCTACACCAACTTGCCCTTTTAGGAAATTCACTCACATAATTTTTAATTTAAATAATAAATGATAATTACACCTTTCTTAAGGATAATTAAGACATCAATGCTCACTGAGTAATAAGGGTATTTACAGATGAACCATTAAGCAACATAATAAGTTTAGATGGACTCAAGGCTTTTCACCAGTTGGTGAGATGGAGGCATGGACCTGCTTCCTCCCCCTAACTTGTTGGATACCTCAGGGGTTCGTTAAACTTAATATACTTTGCTCAATGAAATCATCCTTAATTAAACTCCTAAGGACCCACTAAGATATGAGATAGGGTTAGGAAAACTACCAAAACTTTACTTCATATGTTTCATATAAACTGCCTTAACATGCCTTTTGAGTTTCAGGTGGTGGAACGAGAAGACTCGTCAAGTACGCTTTTAAATTTTTCAGCATTGTCTTTCTTGTACTTTCATAATGTGTTTTTCATATTATACTTTCATACCTACAAACTTGCATGCTAAACAACGATGCCTCCCTGTGTGAAAACTAAAATTATCAGGATAGCCACAAAACAAAAATCAAAACAAAAACTAAAATCAACCATGATAAAATTCACCCCAACAACATTCAAAATATAAAACAACTCAAAATTTAATCACAAACATCACACAAAACTACAATTGTAACTAAATTAAGATGTGTCTATCGGATGATCGGGAATCCCTCAGAGTAGGCAACCTACGGTTGCTAATGAGGCTTCCCACGATTAAATGAAATGGGAATTCATTAAGTTGAGTTTAGTAAGTTCATTTGGACTAAGTGAATCCAATAGAAAATAGTGGTACCAAAATGAAGGAACCGTAGGATCCTAACTGGTGTCACTCTAATCAATTTTAACATGCCCCAAAAAAATTTAAAGAACTTCAACTATAGGGTCATCTAATTTGATATCACAACTTGACACACTAGAAAACTCAAACTCGTCGCGGTAAGGAGCTTGGAGCTAGCATGGCGGGCAACATGGCCATCTTCAATAGCAAAACCTGTCTCCCCCAGCTAAACCAATCTTCCTTCCTTAGACTTAAATAACAAAGCCATAGGACTTTGAGGTTGCTTTCTTATGCAATGTAAATCATCATCTTAGTAGGCCTTTGCATAGCCCTGTTATACAATATAAGCCCTAACTCGTCTTAGGATTTTGAGGTTTTCGTTTATCACAACCTAAACCCTTACATCTTCCAGGCTATTTGTGTGATCGTTTTACACGAATGTAAGCCCTAACTAATAAAATTGACAGGATGAAAGACTTAAATTTTTCTCCTCAAAACTAATGCCAAACATTAGGATAGCTTGCGAAGTCACTAAGGTTCGCCTTAGGATCCATGACATCCCCTAGTTCTTCCTCCTTTGGATTCTACAATAAAATATTCCAAATTTGAACCAATCCCCTTTAACACCTCTACATCTGAACTCATTAAAGAGTCCTACCCTTTGAAACTCCTTAAACCTTTCACACCTCTACATCTGATCTCATTGAAAAGTCCTCCCCTTTGAAACTCCTTGAAGATAATACCTGATTTTTATCGAGAGTCTTCTTAGGTGACTTTGGTCATTTAAGATGTAATTAACTATAAAGGCTTGCCCTTAAAGGAAGCATGTCCAAACCCAGCATTAATGTAAACCATATTTAATCCTTTATATTAAATAAGGGAACTTTTCAGCAAATACAAAGGTTTCGCAGACCAAACGGACATCATATATTCCTTAGTTTATTTGATCGAGCCTCATCCTCAAGTCTTGTGTTTATCCTTTGGGGTAGATACAAGGTTTGAGGTATAGTGCTCTTTCATTTAAACTATAAAAATATGGGGTCAGTTTGATTTCATACTTCAATGTCCTTCTGAAGTGGGCGACGGGATTTCAATTCCAGCGACCGACAGCTTCTTACGGGCAATATCCCACAAACCAACCAAAAATAGTGCCGATAGAGAGTGAATTCTGATATGAAAGAAGTTGTTAATAAAAGAAATTATAAAGTCGTTAGATGCTGGAATTATCTACCCTTTTTTAGATAGTGCATGGGTTAGTCCAATTCATTGCATTCCTAAAAAAGGAGGAGTAACTATAACTGTGAATGAATATAATGAATTAATACCTACTAGACAAGTTACAGGATGGCGAATATGCATTGATTATAAAAAATTAAATTTTGCCACTAGAAAAGATCATTTTCCATTACACTTTCTATATCAAATGCTGGATAGACTAGTTGGGCATAAATACTTTTATTTTCTAGATGAATATACTGGTTATCACCAAATATAGATATCTCCTGACGATCATGAGAAAATAACTTTTATCAATTCTTATGGTACTTTTGCTTTTAGAAGGATGCCCTTTGGTTTATGTACCCTGCTACCTTTCAAAGATGTATGATGACAATTTTTTGTGATTTAATTGAAAAAAGGATTGAAGTATTCATGGATGATTTTTTTAGTTGCTGGAACTTCATTTTACTCATGTTAAAAAAATTTATCTAATGTTCTTAAGCGCTGTGAAGCAACAAATTTAGTCCTTAATCGGGAAAAATGTCAATTTATGGTAGCAGGAGGAATTGTGTTAGGTCATCAAATATCAAAAGATGGTGTGGAAGTAGATTATTCTAAAATTCAGGTGATTGCTAATTTACCTTATCCAATGAATCTAAAGGAAATTAGGAGTTTTTTAGGAAATGTTGGATTCTACAGGCGATATATTAAATATTTTTGAAAGATTACTAAGCCTTTATGTCATTTACTGGAGAAAGATGCACTTTTCAATATTGATAAGCAATGCCTAAAAGCTTTTAATTTCTTGAAAGAAAAATTAATCACTGCACCAATTATAGTTTCACCAAATTGGGGAAAACCTTTTGAATTGATGTGTGCTTCTAGTAATTAAGCTATAGAAGTTATTTTAGGACAAAGATATAATAAAATTTTCAAAGTAATTTACTATGTAAGTAAAACCCTAAATGAAACTCAAATCAATTATACAACAACTAAAAAATAGTTATTAGCAATAATTTATGCTTTTCATAAATTTAGATCATACTTAATTGGAACTCATTGAGTAGTGCATACAGATCATTCTGCTATTAAGTACTTAATGAAAATAAGGATCTTAAACCTAGACTTATAAGATGGATTCTTCTTTTACAAGAATTTGATTTTGAAATAGTAGATCAAAAGGGGCCTGAAAATCAAATTGTTGATCATTTGTCCAGGCTTGAGTTAGAAAAACCACTCTATTTTGAAAAAGAAATTAATGAACATTTTCCAGATGATAAAATATTTACTATTAATGAGTGGTGTGTTTCATGGTATGCCGACATTGTGAACTTTATTGTTAGCAATATTATACTCAATGGAATGACATACCAACAAAAGAAGAAATATATTTCTAAGGTGACATTGTGAACTATATTGTTAGTGATCTTAAACCCAATGGAATGACATACCAATAAATGAGGAAATTTATTTCTGAAGCTAAGCACTTATTTTTGGGATGACCCATTTTATATAAACAAGGAAAGGATCTAATTATTTAAAGATGTGTACCATTAGAAGAAACTTATGAAATTATAAAAAAATATCATAATTCTTATATTGGGGGACATTTTGATGTTGATAAAACAACATACAAAATTTTACAATATGGATTCTATTGGCTTACAATTTTTAGAGATGTTAATGCTTATATCAAAACTTATGAAAGATGTCAACAAGTAGGTAATTTTTCTAGAAGAAATGAGATTCCCCTAAATTATATGCTAGAAGTTAAAATATTGATGTTTGGGGATTAGATTTCATGTGACCATTTATACCATCTTTCAGAAATTTATATATTTTGTTAGTAGTGGACTATGTATCCAAGTAGATAGAAGTTGTTTCTTTACCTCGATGTGATGCTCAAAGTTTTGCAAAAGTTTTGAAAATGAACATATTTTGTAGATTTGGGATGTTGAATTGTATCTTTACTGATGGGGGAAGCCATTTCAAAAATGTCATAATGGAGAAGTTAGTAACAATTTATCATATAAATCATAGGATTGCTACCACTTATCATCCTCAAATAAGTGGTTTGGATCAATAAACTAAGAGAATTATGGAAAATTCCGTGAATCCAACAAAAATAGATAGGTGAGTCAAAATTGACTATGCTTTGTTGGCTTATAGGACTGCATACAGAACTCTTAAAGGAATGTCCCCATATAGGCTAATATTTTGGAAAGCTTATCACTTACCAGTTGAACTTGAGCATAAATCATATTGGGCGATTAAAGAGTTCAATTATAATTTGAAAGCTACTGGTGAGAAAAGGTTATTGCAATTAAATGAGTTTGAAGAGATAAAGAATAAATCTTTTGAGAGTGCCAAGATTTATAAAGAAAAGATGAATATGTGGCATGATCGATAGATTCTTACCAAAGATTTTTAGCCAGGGCAACAAGTATTGCTATATAATTCAAGGTTAAGATTGTTTCCCGGCATACTTAAGTCCAGGTGGATGGGTCATTTGTTGTGATAAAAGTTTATCCTTCTGGAGTTGTGGATTTTAAAGATCCTAAGTCTGAGAAAATATTTAAAGTTAATGGACATAGACTGAAATCTTATTTTATAGGGGATCGTTATAAACTTAATGATGGAATGATGTTGGGTCAACCAGAATAAACATTGATTACGTATGGCTGACGACATAAAACCAAGTACGTTGTGGGAGACAGCCCATAATTATCAGAGTATTTTTATTTTAATTATTATTTTATGTGTGATTAAGAAAATTGGGGTAGTATTTTTGAAACTATTGTCTGTTAGTAAGATTTTAAGACTTTATTTAGTGACCAAGGCATGTTAGAATGATAATTTGGATGTTAAGTTGACTGGTGAAAAAATTTGCACTGGCGCTTAAGAGCCAAAATCTGGCACTTAAGCATGGCAGTTTAAACACATGAGCGAAATTATTATTCTAGAAGGTTTAACAGCCAATTAGTTTGTAAAAACGTGCCAACGCAGTTTCTAAATGTGTCTAGCAGTTATTGGAAGGATTTGTGCTTATAAATAGAAGGGTTTTATGAAGGAATTTCACCCCAGATCATTTTTAGCCCTAAAAGTGTAAGTGAAAGTGAGATTTAGATAAAATGTCTTCATAGGAGAAAGATTTGAAGAAGAAGGAAGAAACCATGAGGAAGTTGTTCATTAGTCAAAGTGCATAAGAAATGTATTACAGTTTCTTAGCCGTTAGTATTGAAGGGATATCAGGGAACTTCAGTTAACATCTAGAGCATATTGGATGGCAATTGAAGATGCAATTTAACCATATAAGTTATATAGAGGAAGCGGATGAGGCAATGTTCATAAAGAAAAAGTGGATTGAAGAATATAGTATCAGACCTCGTCATCACCGTCAGTTTTATTAAATATATATCCTTGGAGAGACTAATGGAAGAAAGTAATTAATTCCTTCCAATGAAGAATGAAATTAAGTTTAACATTAGATCAAAGGCTATTTGGAGTGAGAATTAAGTGTTTAAAGGTATTTGTACTTGTTTGTAATTTAATATAAGTTTATTTGTGTGAAAATTTGTGTTATTTTTAGCCTCAATTTGAAATAGTTATTATGGATAATTTTGAGAGAGAGAGGAGTTATGGGATGTTGAAAATAGTCATTTAAGTGCTATCAGACCATTTATGGGCGGTTTACTTAGGAATATATTGCATATTACTTTAATTGGAAAAATTTTTAAAATCATGCATTGGCACCTAAGTTCCACATCTTGCGCTAAGTGCGAGCCAACCCAAAAGGCAGGCACCTAAGCGCCATTTACCCAAACTTAAGAATCAGTTCACGAAAGTCGGTTTGCGAATGATTAAAAGTGAAAGTTTTTCCCAAAAATCACCATTTTTATGCCTCCCATCACCTTCAACCTCTCAAAATTACAATTTTGTAAGGCTAGTCCACATCTAAAGTGAAGATTTCTTGGTGTAATCAAGTGAAATTTGCTAGATCTATGTTACTTGAGTTAAGAGCTTTACTTCTATGCAAAATTTTTTGATTTTCATTATGTATTTTGAGCACATTTGGAGAAATTCAAAAATTCACTATTCATGGAAGTTTAGTTTAGTAATTTAGACTTGATTTTTGAAGTTATTTTTAGAACTTACAAAGTTTGTAGAATGGAACCAAGAATGAAGAGGAGCAAAGGAAAGACCGCTTTTAATTCGAGTAAATTTGTTAGTTCAAATGCTCATGATCGGTACAGTGATGTGTTGCAATCATGGAAACTGATTTAAGAGCTGTGTTTTAGGAATCCAGGTAGAGACATTAAGGATTTGATCGTTCTCCGATAGTGGGAACGATTCTACCGTTTCCCTGCTGTGGCAGATATTTCTTTTGTTAAGGAGTTCTATGCAAACCTCCCTGAGGCTGAAAACAATAAAGTCATGGTTTGAGGAAAGTTGGTACCTTTTTCACAGGAAGTAATCAACTTGTTTTATCATCTGCCACCTGATACGTTATGTTTTTATGCAAATTATAGTCCGACTGAAGCAGAGTTAGACGATATTATTTCTTTCTTGACTATTGGGAAAGGACTTTAGAAGATCACTAATGAGAGGAGAGTCAACCTCCTAACTTCAAAGTTATGTGCACCTTCAAAGGTCTGACACTATTTTATTTCTGCTTGTCTACTACCAACAAATCATCTCGGTGAAGTGACCAGAGAGAGAGAGACGTTAAATTATTTTATCCAAGAAGGAAAGCTCATCAACATAAGAGCTTTTATTTTCCAGACTATCATCAGTTTTGCCACTGCCGTTACTACTACGGGTATGGGATTTGCTTCCTTGATCTTTTCTTTGTGTGAGCAGGCTGGAGTTAAATATGATAGCTGAGAGGAAGTGTTGCTACCTCTAAAGCCCATCACTAAGGTGAATGTGAAGCTTCTTTTTAGCATTCTATTTTTTGCCGGAGAGGAGGATTTTCTAGGAGTTATGGAATGGAGATGTCTGCTGCTTCTACCTCTGCTGCTTCTACATCTAGAGGTGAGTCTACCGAGACTCAAGATCAATTATTGCATAGGATGATTGATAATATTAACTATACAGCTGATTGCGTAAAAAATTTAAAGCATTTTGTAGATCGTACTGATAGGTAAAATAGGTGAAAAAATTATTATGAGAGAAATTTCACTCATCTTTGGAGAGCCTCATTAGTGGTAACCAAGGAGTGCAATTTTCTCCATATCCTAGATACCCTGATTATGAGCCTACAAAAGATTGGGATAGTGGTGATACAGAGGATGAGGAATAGAACTGAGAGATTTATTTGTAATATGATATGAACTATGTGGTTTGGGCTTGCTACATTTGCATCTGTGTGTTGGTTTGGACTATTATATTTAAGTGACAATTGTGATGTGATGTGTTTTCATGTTTTGGACTTGAGACATGTATGTATGTGTACTTGTTTAGATATTGAGATGTGTGAGGATTTTATTTTTAATTGTATTGTAATGTTTGTGTTAGTTAGTAGTTTGTTTTAAAATTCTACGGTAGTAACAGTTGTGAGTTTTACGATTTAGTTAGTTTAGAACTTAACTTAATTCTATGTCTTTTGTAAAGTTGAAAATCTTGCTAGCGGAATTCTTAAATTTGAAACTTAGGAAATTGCTACCTTGTATTTTTCTTTTATCATGTTTATGAGTTTGTTTTTATGTTGAGATTGTAAAATCAAGTTTGTCTGTTAGTTTGCTTTTATGTTTATACCCACAGTTTAGAAGTCTATTGAATCTCTACATGTTGAATTGAAATGAAAATATTAGACAATTTGATAAAAATTAGTTTTACTCCTGTTTTTATTTTTATACTTGTATCATTAGGGTATAAAAATTTTTATAAGCATGTTATTCTTATTTTCATTCCTTCTTATATACATTTGATGCTAAACTGTTTAATTTGATAAAAATTTAAGTTTGGGGGGATGAAAAATATTTCCAAAACTTTAATTTTATTTGTTCTCAAATGAACTACAAGTGACTTTGATTTGAAAAGAAAAATTGATCATGTATATGAAGTTATATTAAGGAAGTAAAATTTGATTTTAGAAATGAGTAAGAGAATTTACTTGAAATTTTGAGTAATGAAAAAAATCTTTAAGTTAAAAGTTTTTAGTGTAGAAATGATTATTATAATTAACTATCTTTAGTAAGATGCATTGTATTTTTGAAAATTTTAGAAATTTAGACTTTTATTTTAAATACTTAATTTTTTTTTATTAAAAATAATTTTCAAAGCTATTATTATATTTATAAGTAAAGTTTTTGTATCAAGACTTTGCTATAGGAAAGGAAAGGTAGGAATCAAAATTATTAAAGGCCTGTCCTTATATAATAATCCCTGCCTAAAAAGAAAAGAAAAGGAAAAGAGAAAAAGAAAAAAAAAAGAAGAGAAAAAGAAAAAAAAGAAGAGAAAAAGAAAAAGAAAAAAATATAAGGGAGGAGAAGCTTGAGGATTAGTGCTGAATCAAAAATTGGTTCTACATTTGATCTTTTTAAAGTCTAAGACTTGAGAAAATTTTACACTTATAGATATAGTATAGTAAGTAAAATTATTCTTAATAAAAATTTTTAAGTGGAGATAATAAAAGAACTAAATTCTAAATTTGGAAGTCTTACAATATTTTTGAATTAGATAGGAACTCATATTTTCATCTTTCTTAACAATAAAAATTTCTCAACTTTAAGTTGGTCTCATTTATTGAAATTTTTTTTCTAAATTGGACTACTATATTTCTAAATCTAAATTTTAGTAACTCCTAAAGAAACTCATATACATATCATACATATTTAGTTTTTAAAGATTGAAGTGTCACTTGAGGACAAGTAACATTTTAAGTTTTGGAGATTATGATAGGCCTAAAATATATAGTGTTTTTAGACATATTTTTATACCTATTTCTGAGATATTGTGCTTTAATGGATGTTATTAATGTGTTTTTCTTTAAAGTATAGGTAAAAAGCTGAAAAATGCTTAAAGGAGTAAAAAAGGATCAAATTTGGAGCGAATATGTGAAAAATGTGCAAAACTGTTTTGGCTCCTAAGCGCTGCATCTGACGCTTAAACGCCGCATAAAAAGAGAAGGCCATGCCTAAGCACTAGAGGCCCCGCGCTTAAGCACCAGTTGCAGTTATTGGATGAGTAAATTCAGTTTTTATGAATTTTGAATAGGTTTTGGAGGAACCTATTGGCTTAATATGTGCTTACAACCACCATCGTCAAAAATTATTGCGAAAGGATATATCTCTTTAAGAAATAAATCGAATTAAGACACCTTTTGAAGAGATACCAATGCAACTTTTGAAAAATTATGAAAGAAGGAAGATTGGGAATTTGAAAGAGATCTTGAAAGTACTGGGAAAGTTTTGAAAGTTCAAAAATTGGGGAGTTAGTTGGAGAGATTTTCAGCCATCACATATTTTTCCTTTTTAACTTTAATTATATTTTGAGAGTGTTGTAAAAAAGAAGAGATTCATAGGAACTTCAAGAGTTTGGTGGAGGACTTGAGATAAGTTTTAATCTTTTGTTTTAGACTACCTTTGGTTTTAATTGAGACTTGTTGTTGGTTTGACAATGATTTCTACTTTTAAACTAAAGAGTGGTTTTATTTTCTCCATAGATTCTAAGTAGTTTTCTTTATCTTTCTTCTTAAAACAATATGTAATTAAGTGTTGGATGGAAGTTGTGGAGAGTATTGATCTTTAATGTTGGAAGAAGTGGTGATGATTTAAATTCATGTACTTCATTTACTTCTTGATTTGTCTAATCCAGATGTTAAAATTTGTTGTGAGAACATGTAAGAACCGAGCTGGTATTGTCTCAGTCAATAATTGGAAAGAATGACATGAGGTTGTATGAATGAAAATGCAATTCATATGATTGAGTGCAAATAAATAGGGAAATATTCATTGAAGGGTATAGAGTTAGAGGACTTTACAGTGACAGGTTAAAGCCCCCAACTTAATATAATGTTTTACGATCTGATACGAGATGTTAGCCCCCAGGTTGAGGGAATCAAGGGAACTCTAGAGTGAGAGCTAGTATCTTTCCTTCCTGAACGGTCCTCAGTACTATTCAAAATTTAAATTGGCCAATACTCTTTATAGCATCTCTAGTATGGGTAAAGAATCTTATTGCTCATATTTGGCACAACACAATATGCATACTTCCACAATGAAATTCCTATACTTATTACTGGTTTATGATATAGAGAAAGATATTTTCATATTTAGTGCTTTTCTTCAAAAAAGAACTCAAATTATCTTTTAAGTTTGTCCTATTTTTTATCAAAAATTTAAAGTTACCAAAAATATTTAAACTTTCTTTACTGCAAAAACATCTTTAGTTTAAATAATTATCTTTTTAAAAGTAGAAAGTTTTTTGAAAAGTGCATATTGCATATCTTCCCTGTGGGTTCGATATTAAGGTCTTAATCCAAAAGTCATATATTACTTGATAACAATATGTATACTTGCATAGAATCCCAATAAATCTAAATTAAAAGTTAAATTTGTATTTTTCTTCAGGATCAAGTTTTTGTTTTTATTGTGAAATAAGGAAATATAAGTAAAAAATATAATCAGAATTATTGTTATAATATTGCATATAAGCAGTTATTGGGGATTACCAACAAGTTTCCCTATTTAATATGAAGAATTAAATAGGGTTTATATTAAGCTAGGTTAAGAAAGGATTTCTATAAGGGCAAACCCCCATGGTTAATTACATCTTAGATCACCGCAGTCACCTAAGAAAACTCTCGATAGAAACTAGAGAAAATTATCTTCAAAGAGTTCAAAAGGATAGGACTTTTCAACGATATCAGACAAAGAGGTGTGTAAGGGGAATGACTCAAATTTAGAACATTTATTAGAATCCAAAGAGAGGAGAACTAGGGGATGTCGCTGATTCTGAGGAGAGCCTCGGTGACTTTCCAAGCTATCCTATAGTTTGGCTTCAATTTTGGATATTAGAATTATTGAATGTTTCATCTTGCCAAATTTTATTATGTAAGGCTTACATTTGTATGAAACGATCACACAATCAGCCTGAAAGGTATGAGGATTTAGGTCATAACAAACAACAATTTTGGAATCCTAAGATGAGTTAGGGATTATATTATATAGCAGAACCATACAAAGACCTAAAGAAAAGTGGACGATTTATGTTTCATAAGAAAACAACCTTGAATACCTATGAAGTGTTGTTTACTTCTGAGTGGTTTAACTGGTGTATACATGTTTGGCTGTTGAAGATCGACATGTTGCCTACAATGCTAGCTCCAAGCTCCTCTTTACGGTAAGTTTAGGTTTTCCAATATGTCAATTAATGATGTCAAATCAGATGAATGTAGGGTTATGGTCATTTAAGTATTATGAGGCATATTAAAGTTGATTAGAGCGACATCGGTTAGGATCCAATGGTTCCCTCGTTGTGGCACCACTATTTTCCGTCATATTCACTTAGTTTAAATGAATTTACTAAACTCAACTTAATGAGTTCCATATTTTCATTGAGATCGTGGGGAATCTCATTAGCAACCTTAGGTTACCTCCTCTGAGGGATTCCCGATCATCCAATAGAGACATCTTAATTTAGTTGCAATTATTGTTTCGTGATGTTTGTGATTAAATTTTTAATTGTCTTATATTTTGAATGTTGTGGCGGTGAATTTTATCTTAATTGATTTTAGTTTTGGTTTTGGTTTTGTGGCAATCCTTGTAGTTTTTTTTTCATGCAGGGTGACATCATTGTTTAACATGCGAGTTTGAAAGCATAAAAGAACAACATAGAAAGTTCAAGAAAAGAAAGCATTGTAAACTGTAAAAGTGTATCTGACGAGTCTTCTCATTCCTCCACCTGAAAGGTCATTACTTGCAAAGCATATATATATATATATATATATATATATATATATATATATATATATATATATATATATATATATATATATATATATATATATATATATATATATATTTTT